>JBCJKH010051573.1:80840-92506 GCA_039877255.1 Loriculus beryllinus
AGCCAATTCCTTTCATGTCCTCAGAAGACAGATCTTGCTGCCATTCAGAAAACCGGTAAAGTTACTATAATGGACCTGGTTATTCTAGGTATATTTACACTCACATAAGGAGGGGTGTTTGCATATGGCATATTGATAAAAAGAACAAGAATCACTGGTGAAAAATCTTAACTGAACACAGGTTGAAGTTGCTGATTTGATGGAATCAAACTCAGCTCTGATGTGCTACAATTATGAAACTTGATTTTCAGTTTTACTTCTTTCTGGCTTTTGAGGCCTTCAGATGAGCTTGTCAAGACACTGCAGTTAATAGGTTACTTGACTATAATCTGTGTGTCATTGGTGGAACTTCAAAAACCTAAAATAAAACTGTTGGATGTTTTACTGGTTCATAGCCTGTGATTTTATTTTGTTCTCCAAAAGAAGCATAAGCAGTAGTTCTTGAGAACTTTTAAAGGGAGTGGACTACCCAAATCTTTTGAGTAATTTTGAATCTTCCTAGGCATTCGAAACAGGGAAAAAGATTATGTTTGCTGTTCATTAATCACATTAATTTGATCTGTAGCATGTTCAGTTTGTGTGTTTAGTATGAACAGTGCTACAAATGTTGCATATAATAATGTAGATAAAGCAGCTCTTGAGTTTGGGAAAAATTTCTGTTTTACAGCTGATTATTTTGACACCCAAGTCACTGCTGAGGCATCCAGAAGCTAAATCCAGTTTTGATGAAATGGTGTCTGGTAGGTCTCCTTAAAGTATTATGGACAAATAATTAGCTATGTTAAGTCACGTGTCAGGCTGTGAAGAAGGGAATCTGCTCTGAACAGTTTGCCCTTTCCTTTGGTGTAATTTCTGTGGAGCTGGTGTAGTGAGATCTAGCATGGAATTTTGAAAAGTCAGCTTTTGAGTATCGATTCTTAATTTTAAGAGGCTTGTCTTGTAACCAGTCATTAATCTTAAAGGTGGTGGAAAGTGCATTCCTCTCTCTGTAGGGATGTTCCCCTCAATAGGCTATTAGGTGCCTCTGCTCTTTCTCTTCATACAAAAATCGAATTGTTCTTTGTATACTATCTGCACCCTCTATATGTGATGGATAGGTTGGAATCACACTGTGCCTATTTAGAAGAATGAAGGGCACATTTTTCTTTATTCAGTTCTGTGACTGCCATGTCACAACAGATTTCAGATTAGAAATTCTATAGGGATTGTGATTTGTCAGTTTGTCTTGGGAGTCCCCTCTATTTCAAGATAATCCTCAATAGTGGCCAAACTCCTAATTAACACTGAATTCTGACATACTTTTATGTTCCTGCTGAAGAGGCAAGGAAGTAGTAAAGTATGCTGACTCTCAACTAACTCTTCTTGCTCTATTTTTAATGGAAAGCTGAGAAGGAGAGGAAGACTGACTCCAGCTGACTCAATGTAGCACAGATTCAGTCTTTTTTAATGATGAATTCTGCTGTTCAGTGAGACAGGATAATTCTGACATAAATCAGTTCCTCTTTCATATATTTGTGCTGCTGCTTTTCTACCCCCAAGATAAATGATTCGAATGGGAGCTTATTCTCCTGGTACGTGGGTGTGCTGATTCAGACTGGGAGGTCATGTTGCTGTCTGCTATCTTGCAGTTGGTTACTGTGGGAATAGTTTTAATCAATCATATAAGGATCTTTTAGACCATCAAGTTCCTCTTCCAGTTTCTTGTATCCCAAGCAAATTGTCCTCCTGGGAGGTGATATCACAGGGGAAGAGATACCTAGCATTGAGCATATGCATCTGAAATTACATCTTATCACTTACACTTGTGGCTCAGTATTATGCTGATTCTTCTTCTGGCTAATGTCGTTCTAGCTCTCAGATGTTTAAATCACATAAGTATATGGCAGTAATATGTGTGCTTGTATAAATATTTCTGCAGTTGCCAGATTTAGTTGCATTATGAATATGTGCTATGCTTATATATAATAATGTTCTAAAATTTTCTAAACCTATATTAATGTTAGATGGTTGAGATCATCTTGGAAAGAAGAAACAGGATTTCAGGTAATTCCTGAAAAAAATGTAAGCAAAGGTGGGCTATCCAATAAACTAAAAATTAAAGGTGTAATGCACAACACAAAGCAAAACAAAAGAAGTTTTTCTTTAATATGTTTTGTGAAGTGTGACAAGTGGATTATTGACAGTCTTCTAACTTCTTGAAACTAAGCTGCAGAAAGTCACTGTAGCAGAATTACCGATCTGAAAAGTAGGAATAGAGAGTCAGCAGAACCCCATAACCATTGCAGCCTGCTGGTTGCTCAGTAAAAGACTATTTCTTGGGCTGCTTTTTTGCAATGTCTGTTCCTCTGACAGCACTTTTCTAATTCTTTTCTAACTAGGTACCACTTTCCAACGTGTGATTCCTGAGAACGGGCTGGCAGCCCATGCACCACATGATGTCAAGCGAGTGATTTTCTGCACAGGAAAAGTTTACTATGATTTGGTGAAAGAAAGAAAGAATCAAGACCTGGAGAAGCAAGTAGCTATAACCAGACTTGAACAGGTGAGCTCTCAGAAGGACACAGTCTTTGGGGGGACTTTCAGCAAGGGCTTCCTATGCTTTTAAATAGATAAAATTTGCCAGAAAGAATGATGATAGTATTTTTATAGCACTTTGCATCTTACAAGATGTTACTTAATGTCCTTGTGGTGAAGGAACATATCAATTGTATACTGGACAATGAGATCTAGAAAGCTTGATGACATTTCCAGAACAACATAACAAAGTGAAGGTTACAGTAGAATGGCACCTTAAATTTGTATGTTGAATCTGCTATGCTTAAATGTTGTGAATAGTACACTTTGCAGCTACATTATCATTCACTAATTAAGGACTTCACTAGGAAAACTGTAGGAATGCAGGCAATACGGACTGTCACCTACTTCTGTTCATACTGGTGCAAGTATAAAATATATATGTATTCACTTCTGACAGCAGGAAGTCAATTAAAGAAATACAAGTCACTTTAAAGACCATGTAGCAAGTATATTATGTACTAATACACTTGCTTAACTGTAATGGTTGGTTGGAAGAGCTGATGGATAAAAGGCCTTCCTACTATGGGCAAACACCATGTAGGAGAAAGCTTTACCAGTTATTACCCTCTCTTTCCAGATATCACCATTTCCTTTTGACTTGCTGAAAGTAGAACTTGAGAAGTATCCAGGTGCTGATCTAGTTTGGTGTCAGGAGGAACACAAAAACAGTGGATATTATGATTATGTCAAACCTCGTTTCCGCACTATTGTAAACCACACTCGACCTATATGGTATGAGAAAAATTGCTTTGTCTCCTGGGTTGGTTTGTTTGCTTTGAAGTTTAGCTGGTTTTGGGGAGTTTTTTTGAGGATGTTATTTACGAGGAAGTCGTGTTCTTCACAAATCAAAACCTGCGAGTTTGTTTTCTTGGGTGAAGAAGGGAAAAGTGTAGATGACTTACACAAATACATCATGCATCTCTGGCTCCTCCTTGTAGTTCTAAATGAAAATCTGTAGCTATTAGCTCTATATTCATTGCCACTTAGCACTTTGCTCTCAACGTATTTTTCTCTCCTCTTGTCAAAGATTCTGTCTTTTTTAAGAATTTCACTCCAAATATTAGGTTTCTGGGGGAAACAGTTCTTTTGAGAGCTCACTTCAGGTACCTTTGCATTTATTTTAGATGATTGACTCTCTGATCTGGCCATGCAGCTGTCAGAGGAATGAGTCTTCATTGTCAAAAGCAAGTTGTCTAATTATGAGCCAGTGTAGCTTGCTGTGGGAGGGATGGGGGAGAAGATGCAGCTTAATATTGATGGGAGGGGGGAAGAGGGGGATGCTGACCAGAAGGTATAACTGATGTTACAGCTTAGATTGATTTTTATTTAAGAAAGATTGATGATTAAATGTCCAAATCTGCCAAGCTGACTTCAATGCATTTAGCATCGTGCTGTCATGCTTGTTAGTGTCAAAATAGTCTCTCTTCTCACCTCATTTGTCTGCCCAATTCTTTTTGTCACAAAGGTATGTTGGCCGAGAGCCTGCTGCTGCAGCTGCCACAGGCAACAAGAACACACATCTGGTGTCGCTCAGAAGGTTCTTGGATACAGCTTTCAACCTGGAGGCTTTTGAGGGAAAGACATTCTAACTGCAGGGCACTGACCCATCTCTGACTAGTAGTCTCTCAAATCACTGCATCTGAAAGAGTAAATAAAAGTGGGGAAAATTACTGGAATAAAATTATATATAATAAAGTCATATATTTTTGCCCTACCAGATAAAACAGTGCCACCTGACTTCATTAATCTGCACCTTACTCCCCAGTTTGTAAGAAAAAAAATTACTCCAACTTACCTTCCACTGTTTTTTGTCACTTGTCTATTTCGATTGGGACCTCTTTAGCACAAGAGAGTGTCTTATCCAAGGATGCTCAGTAAGTCGAGCTCAGTAAGCCTCCAATTCCAGTCTGTGGCCAGTGTCTAATTACTGTAAGTAAGAGCAGGCATGGACAGCATGATAGTAATGCACATCCCTGAAAAAAAAAAAAAAGAGAAGAATATGTTTGGGAGCTGCGAAGTAAACAGGGTACACTGTTACAGTGAAGATGGTTGACAATTATTTCTAAATATATTGGAGAGGAAACCAAAAAGCGAAGAGTTGATAGATGACTTTCACAGAGAAATGTATTGGCTGTGGTTGTTGGAAGGAGATGGTGAGGTGATGATGTGAGGAGGATGGAAGTGCAGTCAGGTTACAAAGCTGCTAAACTATGGCTGAAGACAAAAGTGATGTGGACCACTTAGATATAAGGCGGAAGAGGGTGATAAAGGCAGAAATAAAAGTGACCAAGAAAGTTTGTTGGATGTAGCTGAGCAGAGACTTAAGTCTACACGGGACCACATGAGCTGACAGAGTAGTTGGTGATCAGCAGAATAATTCAGCGTCAACTGACTTCAAAAGTAAGATGTGGCAGTACCAACTGCTCCCACTCCCTGGGCTGCCTGCTTTGTTGCTCTATGGTATTAGGGAGCTGTGGAGACCTGGTGGCACCCATAAAAAGATCGTGTTTAGATGTGGAATCTGTGTCTGTGCAACAAGAAGTGGGTTCACTGCTTTGTCCAGTTCTAATCCTTGCCTCACGTCTCTGTGCAGATATTAATTCAACTTTGAAGTGGCAATTCCTGATTTAGTCATGATTTTATATGTTAAGGGGAAGGTGGGCAAGCAACAGTTGCTGATTGAAGAAAGGCACATGTTGTGGTTTTGTACAAGTAGTAATTGATTTGTTTTGTCCTTTGTGTTTACTTGTCAATTAGGATATCAATTGCCATGTACTTTCATGTACTTTTATTGATATAAGTGACATAAGTGAACCTCAAGAGCTGGTTCTGTGTAAGGTGGCTGATGTACAGCAAGTACTGGAAGGGGCAGAACAGCAGGGGTTGTTTCTCTTTGAGGGAGAGGGTGCTTGACTTCCTGGGAGATGCTGCACAGCAAGGTGCTCAGGGTGACACTGCTTGTACTTCCTCCACATTACTAGAAAGCAGGGGGACACCACTGAACTAGTGTTGTCAGAAGTCCTATTCCCTCTGCCCCACGAGAACTTGAGTCTGGGTGAATCTTGTGACTGCAAGTTTCTGCAACACTAGACTACGTAGTGACAGGAAACCTTTCTGTTGGCTAGGAGAGGGAACTGCTCAGAGTAAGTGATGTAGTAGGATGTAGAGGAATGAGGACATGCCTTTGTTGAAAGCAGGAAGCAGTAACTAGATGCACAAGGGCCTTGTGCCCCTGTGGTGCCTGGAGGGTTATGCTGAATTTGCTGAGCATCCGCTTATAAGAAGTGACTGGAAAACACATAGATGAGACTTCAACCCCATGTCCAATTACTTCCCTGGCCTGAGCATGCTCCTGGGACATACTTGTGTTCTTGGCAGTAAGTTCTACCCTGCTGCTGTTGTCTCGGCTGTGTCATAATAAAGCTTGACAGTTTGTGCCTGATTCAGTGTCAGGTGATGCTGGAAATCTTCTTGTCTTGTCACAATAAAAAGGTATATTACAAACTCATAGCAATGATCAGGTACTACTTGTCCAAGCAGATTACCAAAAAGGGATGTGTGCCTTATGCTGTCCCTTTATTTGGTCTGGAGACAATGTGATGGTGAAAAACTAATCCTCCTTTCAGAGCATAAATTTGATATGGTAAGATACTTACCATGGGATCCACAACCAAACTTAGTCTAATATTAATGAAACTCAGTAGTGTCCTTTCAAATCAGGTTGGTAGCCTTGGGCTTTTTGTCTCGTTGAAACTTTGAAGCTAATTCTGACTTTTGGAACCTAATGAACTTGGGAAATACTGCGTCTGACAGCAGCAAATGCTGTCTCTTGTCCATTTCTATAGCTCAAAACATGAAGCTGATAGTAGCCGTCACCCAAAGTATTTTAATGCTTTTATGAATGCTTGTTTCTGTGGCGAAAATTGAGTGCAGCTAAATATTGCTGGCACTGTTTATTGTATTTTCAGCTTGCACAAGGCAAGTCAGTGCTGCATGAAATATGATAAATGCACTTGTGCCACGGTATACATAGAAAACAAAACTAGCATAGAAATATGGTAAATGACAGATTTCCGTTTTCATTGTGTATCATAGATTGTGGTTACATAAAAATTCCATCAAGAATGTAAAAAACCCTAATAAAATAAAAATATGCAAACCCAGAATTCTCCGTTATGGCTGTTCTTTTTGACAGTTTCTCCTTTGAGTGTTGGCATTCACATCCCACTCTGCAAGGGCAGCTCATTTTTCTGTTTTCTCTTTGTTTCCTCAATAGTGGCATATTTAAATGTGATAGCAGCAAGGGAGTCAGTGCTTGGACTAAAAAAAAAAAATATCATTATACAAAACCATTGGGTTAAAAGTAGTAATAGCGTTGAGGTTGTGTTAGAATATTTTGTTTATTCTAGTTTTTTAAGTAGAAAGTGAACACATGCCTACTTCAGAATTTGAAAAATATCAGAACCAGACTGGAATTAATTTATCTAATTTCTAAACACTAAAATTCATTTGTCTAAGCATGTTGATTCTACATAAGGTTCTATTAAATTACCTTTCCTGTAACCTGCACTATGAGATGGTAAATTTTCAGAAGGTTACTAAAGCATTATAAATTGCTAAATGCATTGATTATACTTATATGCAGAATTCTGCTGCTTTTCTTCAACAAGGCCCCTTCAATAAAAGACTTCTTACACAGAGATAGGTGCATGTTAAATAGTGCATTATTAAAAATGAATGCAAATTACTGTAATGGCAGCTTTAAACCAGGCTAAGAAATATTTCTGTGATCTCACAGAAAACAAATACTTTGTTAGAACTAGCTGACAAGTTAAATACTTTTTACATTCTAAATAGCAATCAATTAATTTCTGTAGAGTGTTTGAAAAAGACTGTAGTAATATATAGGCCTCTTCTGCAAATAGTCTGTGCTGAAATTCAAATCACAGATATATAACTCAGAAGGAAGAAATAGCAAATGTGAGAATCACATCGTACCTGTGGGTGAGATACCATGTTGTGCATGCCTACAACAGCAAAAGACTTGCTAAGACAAACAGCTTCTCTTACAGGATTATTTTTGTTTCCTAGTAGCTGCTTGATGAACTGTGCTGGCAGTGGGGGTGTGCTTCACTCTGCTCATGACACAGTTGGAGTCAGCCTGCTAGAGCAGAAGAGTAGCCTATTCTCTGGAAAGGGAACCATTCCACATGTTCTTGGAGGTAAAATTTAATGCGTGAGCATCCCTACAGGCCCCCTTCAGATACTGGAAGGCTGCTATGAGGTCTCCACGCAGTCTTCTCTTCTCCAGGCTAAACAGTCCCAACTTTCTCAGCCTGTCTTCATACAGGAGATGCTCCAGTCCCCTGATCATCCTCGTGGCCTCCTCTGGACTTGTTCCAACAGTTCCATGTCCTTCTTATGCTGAGGACACCAGAACTGCACACAGTGCTCTAAGTGGTTTCTCATGAGTTTATGGGCATAGAAAATGAGGTGTCTGTAAGGGAAGTCCCAGCAGAAGTAAGGCAGGACTGCTGAATTTGGACCTTTACCTATCGTGTGAGTAAGAGATTACTTTCAGTGTCTACATCTCAAGTTCATGTCTGTGTGTTCATACAGGTCGCCGAGGTCTTTACAGTGGTACTTCTGGCCTGCAGATCGCATACCTGAGTGGCACTGAGTCCCAGTATGAGCCAGCTCCTGCCTACTGTTTTAGTGCAAAGGATGTGGCAGAACTGAAAACCTCTTTGTTGTCAACACCAAACTTCAAAGGTGTGGATATATTGCTGACATCCCCTTGGCCCAGAGATGTGGGGACTTTTGCCAACAGTGCGGTAAGTGTTCTGGGTTCTGGTGGAATGAGTTTCCAGATGGGTTTAACAAAGGATAGTCTTTCTGCTTGCTGTGACAGTTTGGGCTATTGGACCATTTCCTCCCCTCTGCCATTCCCACTTCAGGGGCAGTAGGATGGAGCACAGAGAGGAAAACTGCTTTCTTGAGAGTAGATTAGTGCCTGTTCTGCTGCTGCGATGCAGGGCTGTGACAGATGCCTGCCAGGTCAGCTTCTCATGCCCTCTACTTTTACCAAGGATGACAAGGTATAGCAAACATGGGCTGTTCCTGAACATCTTTATTCTTCTGCCCTTTTCTTATTTCACTTCTCAGTCTAAGGCTAATGGGAAAAAGACAGTACAAGAGTCTTGGAGCAAGGAAATGGTTTGAAGTCTGCTGTCTGCTTGTGTTTTGTTTTGCTCTGGTTTCTCTCTGTCATGGGAGTGGGATAAAATTTTGCTTCCAAAGGAAACCTCAGAGCTTTTGTACTTACTTGACTCATGCACTGAAGCTTTGTCACTCTGGGTATGTGGTCAGAAGTTGTCTTACTGATTTTGACATCTCTTGGTGTTTGCCACACTCACTCTGCGCTGCCCTGGCTTCACAAGACCAGGAGAAAAGAAAATACAACCATGAGTGGAGGCAAACCCTGAGTACACATAATTGAATAAATGAGCAGGCTCTGGTTGGTGATAAGAGATCAAGCCCTTTTGACTTTATTTTCCCCTTCCAGGGCATGGTGACCCCTATAGTCAGTCTCTACATTTCCAGCATGCAGTTCTGTATAAAACTTAATTTTCAGTGCAATCTGACAGTTGTTTTTAAAATAAAACTTGGTTTGTGTTTTGTAGGGAGAGATAGATACCAAGAAATGTGGCTCCAAGTTAGTATCTGATCTAGCTGCAAGTCTTAAACCAAGGTACCACTTTGCTGCCCTGGAGAAGGCCTATTATGAAAGACTTCCTTACAGGTTTGTAGGACCATGTGAGATCTCACTTCTTGTCTAATAAGAGTTCAAGTTTTAAAGAAAACAGGAGGACAACTTCAGAAGAACTTTATGAAATCACCTAGCCCCAACACAGGGTCGAGATTGCTTCTCAGATGCATCTTACTAGTTTAACTCCTGCTGCCTCAAACTTTGCCGTCCAAGTACCTTGCTGTGAACCTGATGCCAGGTTAGCTGCCCTTAGTCACATTTCAACAGTGTTCTGCCTAATGTAGGGCTGTATCTCTGAAAATGTATCGGGGAAAGGCTGTTGTGTGGTGAAAAGAGTGGTGTGAGAATTCTGTATATGAAACGTGACTACTGACATACGGCAGGTATCAGAACAACTTACAAATAAAACAGAAGCTGTTGTGTTGATGTTGGCCAAGATCCTTTCCACAGGAAGCACTTTAAAGGTGTAGCTGTTCTCAGACTGGTGGATTGTTCTCTCACCTCTGTATTTGCTCTGAAATGAGATGCCATTTTGGTCTGTGTAGCTGTTTGCTATTAGATCTCATGAGTCTTTCTTCTAGCCCCCTTGTTTTTGGCCAAAGACTGTGTGCTGTCTGAGTAACTTCATGGAGGACACGTGGTTTGCCCACTGTCCTTTTCCATGTTGTATATGCCAGCAGAGTCATGTTTTGCTTCCTTCCAGAAACCACACAGTATTACAGGAGACCCCACAGCATGTGAGCAGGTTCATTGCACTTGCTGACGTTGGCAATACAAGCAAGAAAAAGGTACTGACACCCTTGAATATTTCTTCTTTTCTCAAGTACAGGAAATATGGCAGTAAGCCCAGCTTTGGCTAGCTAGAGGACAGAGTTGGTCACTTCAAAGCTTGACTGAAGTGGAAGTCTCACTTGAGTAACATATCAGTTGCCCATTATGTCAGAAGGGTAAGATGTGTTCTGGGGCACCACGGTTCTTCTCTACCTGGTGAAATGGCATGTAGCTGTGGAGAAAGCTGCAGAGGAAACTGGATAGAAAGCTGCTGTTTCTTCCTTTCCCCCAGCTGCTTTACATAGAAGGAAGTGAAGTTCCAAAGGAGCCCTTGCAAATCACTGAAAATAACTAACTTCTGGGATAGGAAAGAGCTGGTTTTTTGTGAGGTTTTTTTTTAACTTGCTTTTTCTCTACTCTTCAGAAAGTTACAGAGTTTTGGTATAAAAGGACAGGTTGCTAGTGGTTAAGAAGGCATAGGAGCCAGGCCTAGTAACAAAAATGATCCAGGAATTCTGCATAGAAAGAAGGCCTGGAAACAGGCAAAAATCAAGGTTGTTTCTTTCTCAGTTAGGATACGCTGCTGCTCTTCAAAAAGATCTTCCTTAAAGTGAAGGAAGAAGCACTCCATAAACTCTTGGTTGCACTGGGTGGGAACCTAGTACAGGGAGTGTGTTTTTCATTTCCTGCCTTAGCTTTAAGACCAGTTTACTGAGTTCTTGCAGTTCTAAGTTGTGTGTTACTGTTTCAGGGTGGCTGTTTACAGGTGAACTCTGCAGAGTTGCAGTCATGGCAAAAGCTTCTTGCATCTGAGTCATCTGTTTTTGTTTTAGTATCTCTATGCATTCAGCATTGTGCCAATGAGCTTGATGGACCCTGCAGAGCTAGTGAAACAGCCACAGGACACCACTGAAAATCCATACCGAAAATCACAGAAGGAGGCACAGAAGAGTAAAGCATTCCTGTGTGCAGAGGTACTGCTGCATTTTCCTTCATGTGTCTCTCTCTGTGTTTAGGTTGCTTAGAACAGCATTTGGCTTTAACGTGGGGATATTTCTGTCCAGAACACTACAGGATTCTGTGTAAACAATTTGCATCAACCAAATTGCATGGGAGTTTGTTACAGTGTGCCCCTTGTTAAGCCAACCGTATCCTGGGCTGCATCCAAAGGAGTGTGGTCAGCAGGTCCAGGGAGGTGATTCTGCCCCTCTGCTCTCCTGTGATGAGACCCCACCTGCAGTCCTGCATCCAGCTCTGGAGTCCTCAGTACAGGAAAGACATGGACCTGTTGGAGAGCATCTAGATAAGGACCACAGAAATTATCAGAGGGATGGAGCACCTCTCCTGGGAGGAAAGAAAGTTGGGGTTAGGGTTAACCCTGGAAAAGAGAAGGCTCCAGGAAGACCTTATTATCATAGAATCATAAACTGGTTTGGGTTGGAAAGGACCTTAACATCATCTAATTCAACCCCCTGCCATGGGCAGGGACCCCTTCCACTGGAGCAGGGTGCTCCAAGCCCCTGTGTCCAACCTGGCCTTGAACACTGCC
>JBCJKH010051575.1:6548-22932 GCA_039877255.1 Loriculus beryllinus
CTTGGGTGCCATGGTTTAGTGTGAGGTGTCCCTGCCCATGGCAGGGGGTTGGAACTGGATGATCTTAAGGTCCTTTCTAACCCAAACTCTTCTATGATTCTATGAACATACTAATGGTAATCACAAAATGATCCTCTGCTTATAGGAAGCAGAAGGCCATAACTTCTATATATTTCACCCTATCAAAAACTTACGTGTTTGTCTAAACATTTCAACTGTGTCCACCTGCCCAGGACTGCGAACCGATTCTGGCACCGACTTGACATACACGTACATTCACATTCACGGTATATAGGATACAAGTAAAGAGAATGAGGAAACACAAGTTCAGGTCATCTTGATGCAAGAACTTTTACCCAGAACACCTGCATGCCCATACCACTAACTAGGTAGCCATGTTAAGAGCCAAATGGGTCCCTACTGTTCACAGCATTACCCAGCACTTGGGAAATGCTTGTAGACACTTGCTTCATTGATTTCTCATTAGCTAAAGGTCACTGAAGGCTTTGTAAAACACTTTATACTCGCAGCGTGATCATTCTAGGTGACAAATACTTCTGATTTACCCAAGAGCCAAAATATACAGTCTGAAATCAATAAGGTATGCAAAGCTTGGGAGAGAGAAAAACTGGAGACAGACAGAGGTGCTCAATAGCACATGAAAGGTCACTGGCACCATCCCTCCTGTGCTTCCATCCGCTATGGACATTGTCCTGCTTGCAGAGCCTGGCAGCTGGTGAAGCTGCAATCCTTCCTCTCCCAGTACAGGCAAAGGAGAACATTAGCCCACTGCTAATTTTAGTCTGCCTCTGAATGACTGCGTGTTTGGTCCAAGCCTACAGGTCCCACCACCATCCACAAAGCCACATCTATTTGAGATAATCAAAACCCCTCGGATTCTGATAAGCTTTCACTACTTAATTATTCAATTACTGCTTTCCTCTTCTATGTTGGTCCCTGCTCCCACCCCTGCACACATGGCAGGTCCCCACACTGCAGCCAATGACATTTGCTTTCTCAGCAGCCCTTCTTATTCATCTCAGCATTCACCCACACTGTAGCATCCCCATTTCATCTGTAGGTGCTTTCAACTCCCTCCATTCTTTTTATCCTTCAGAAACGCATCCCCAGCCCTGCTCCACTCCCTGCTGACCACTCTTTTGGCTGCCGCTGTCTTTTTGACACATCTTGGCTCTTTCCTGTCCCCTGCGCTCCTCCCATGTTTTCCACAGAGACTTGTCCAGGGTCCAAACAAAACAAGAGTCAATCCTGATGGCATTTTCTCTTCCATCCATTTTGAATTCCTGCAATGACAGAGAAATAAACACTGAAACTGCAGCTTCTCTGCCATAAAATGTGGCCGTGCCAGAGCTGCGTGTGATCCATCTGCCTGGGGGATAAAACATGGAACTTGTGAAGGCACTGCCTAGTGGGTCAGGAAAAGTCGCCCTCATTTGTTTAACACATGGTTTGGGCAAGGCTGGGAGTATTTTGATACTGGCACAGTCTGAGGATGAAAACCTGGGACAAAACTACAAACCCCCTCATTAGCTGCAAAGCCACAGCCTCACTGATGCTCATTGTTGTCTTAGCTGGCTGAGACTCTCTGCTTAAGGATGCTCAGTGTTTCCCAAGATAAAAGAAGACATTTTGTTCAGAGGGATGGCACACTCCGGCCTCCCCTGCATCCCAAACTTCCTGGAAGCCAGCCAGGGACAGAGCAGGGTAGCAAGCTGTGACCTCTGTGCATTTCCATAGCTGAGTTTTGCCCATGGACCCACACAGGTACTCGAGCTCTCCAAAGGGTACATACGCTTGAATCAGTACAGTTGGTTTTCACGTCAACAGCTACCAGATTCACCCTGAGGTAAGAAAAGCCTGGATTGAGGCAGTTTTGCACAGCTTTCACTGCTGAACACTGCAGCCCTGTCTTCCCAAGGCACTGCTCCTCCTGCTGACACAGCTCATACCCAAGCCCTCCACAAAACAGGTATCTTCCACTGCCCCTTTATGGGGGACAAACAGCAGACAGCTCGAGTAACTCATGAAGGGCTTTATAGCAAACAATTAGCTAATAAAATCATGCTCCTCATCTCTACCTTTTGATTTGAAGAGAACACGGTCCATCGTATGAGGCCCTGAGTTTTAAAACCTGCATCCACATCAGCCCCTGTAAGGCAAACTCCTGCTGCCTTGCATCCCACCCCAGCCTTGGAGATCATCATCTCTATCCAAAACCAATGGACAGTGTCAGTAGGGTCCAGACCTCACAGTTCAGCTGGGAAAGACACCAACACCCGAAAAGTCAAAGAAATGAGGAGCAATAATAGTCTTAGGGTATAAATGGTGAGCAAAACACTGACCAGCCCTGTTCACCTGCCCCACTTCACCTCTGCTAAAATTACTGCCCCATTCTCTGTTAGCATCTGTAGATTTTGCTTTAAACCATCTCTTTCCATGTGGCTTTCTGGAGCCTTTGGTATTCTGTTGATGGTGACAGCCCCTTGCACTCCACTGCTAGCCAGGCAGAACTAGACCAAAGAGAAACTGAGGCTGTAACCCAAAGCCTCACCTGAAGCAGGGAAACACCAGCTTCAGGTGAGGCAGCCAGGTTTTCTGAGCATTAAAGAGCAACAAAGGCCCAAGCTCAAAGAAGTTTGGCTCAGCATACTCAAACCCACAGCCTTTGTGGGCTTTGGTGTGGGAAATTCCTTCCCCCCTTGTCAAGGCCCAGGCTGCTGATCTTGCAGCTCCCTCCCAACAGGAACCATCTCCTGAAACTTCTGCACTTCCTATTCTGATAAATAATTTAGTTCAAGCTGCTCCTGAACAAGGCAAAACCACAAAAAGCAAAGACAAAGCAGGGCTGCAAGGACATCAGCCCCATGGGAAGGCAACATGGCATGTTGAGATGCTTGAGGGGACACCACCGGTGATGCTGGACCTCACTGAGAAGAGATTAAGGGAAAGGAGCTTCATGTCTCGCAGTGAAAAGGCAGCAGGGCCTGATTCCCAGCTCCAGCAGCGAGCTGACAGGGTGGGGGGTCACTCACTGTTGAAGTGATTTGCACCCCCCATACCCCATCCCTTTGCAACCCAAAGGCTGGGCAAACACAGGATGCACAAGGCTCCTGCTGAGTGCAGCAGCCTGGCTGCAGGTTTCGGCTGTGCTTTGCTCAATCCCTTCACAGGGCACCCAGCATAGGAATTGCTGCTGGTAAGAGACGGACCCCTGCTGCCGCAGGAGCCAGGCTGGGGGGGGGGGGGAGCAGGGCTTGCCAGATCCCAGGAACAGAAAATGGGATTCAGATGGGCCGCTGCGGAGCGGCTGCACAGCCCCGGCTCCCACAGCACCTGGCACAGACACAGCCACTGCAGTGAGCTCAGCCAGCCCTGCTGAGCATCGCTGCCGGCCCGGCATGGAGCTCTCCCACATCGTTTCCATCCCACAGCAAGGACAAGACTCGACCTCCGCAGTTCAAGCTAAATCCCTGATCTGATTTAATCAAGGGGAGAGCAGAAGAGCTGCATCATGCCTGCTCCAGACCCAGTGCCACCCACCTTCCCCATCTCTTCCCCAAACAGCCGGATATCGATGGCAATACTAATTCTGCTGTTACTTTCCTCCCTCTCCTGCCCTTGACAAGCAAGACCAAGGTGGGCAAGCCTTTAAATTGAAGCAACGTGACTTGCTTGTAAGTCACCACCCCCCGCGCCCTCCCTGGCACCGCTGTGCACCACAGCCATGCAGCACCCTGCCAAGTCACCGGCTTTCCCCTTCGGCTGCCACGAAGGTCCAGCTTACATAAGAAGGAACAAACTAGCTTTTCTTCACCACCCCTTCAATGCTGCCATTCATCCCCTGCCCTCCATCCTCCTGGTGCCACCTTGAGGGATGCAAAACACGCTGCCAAAACACTTCATCTCACACTTTATCCATGGGCAAGTTTTGCCTGGGGGTAATGGGTCTATGATTTTGTCTCCTTAAACCACAAGTGAATTAATGTGTTAAAGCAAAACTGACTGAGATGCTGTAAAGGTGTAGCCGTGTGGTAAGGACATCCTGGCAAAGCCATGTCACTGCTCAAAAAGCAAAGAGCTCTGAGGTCTGACAGCCTTTCCCTGGAGGACACAGGGGCTGCAAGGGCCAGGTCACACACATCCCACCGGAGCAGAGACTTTGGCATCAAACAGGAAGGAACTGAGTCTGCTCAATGGTTGTGTAAAGGCTTTGGCTCTGACGCTGAGCGAGCACGAAAGCCGGTCTCAGTTCTACCCAGCTGGAAACATCTTGGTCAAAACCCCAGGTTATTTTTGCATCTGCACATTGGTTCTGCCTGGTTAGAGACTCCGAGCTGACTTTGGCCAAGTGGTCGACTCGAGGGAAAAGCAAGTCAAGAGGGGAACAGGACGTAACTTTGCAGGCTGAGCATGAAATGACAAAGCCAGGTTTATTCAGGCACAAATAGGGCACTTCAAAAGCATTTTTCCACCCCCTTATAAAATCAGTACTAGCATCATCATCATCTACACTCCAGGATTTTCAGCCCTCTTCTGACTTCAGGCCAGCATGGATGCATACTGCCTGCCCTTTCCAATCATTCTGCCATTATTTATCAAATGCCAAATTCCAGCTCCTTTAGGAAACCAGGGGGGAAGGAAGCATGGCTGGGTGAACCCTTTGTCCTTCTCCCCACTCCCCCCACACACACTTTCAATCAGAACAGAGCAAGAAACCCACAAAAAATGCACATTCCCAAAGCCAGAGGCTACGTCCCAGTTCTGGCAACCCAGTGGTCTTACCACAAAGCTCAGTGCAGCTTGGATCCCCTTTGACGCCTTAACAATGCATTCACAGCGGTGCAAGGGTGGAGAAGGAGAGCTTCAAAAGAAAAGAGCAGCAAGGAACAAGCTCTTCTGAATCCAGAAGCCATCTACTGCAACATGAACCTTCTCCACGTGAACTTTACTGCTCCTCCTAGCAAGACCTTCAAAGCACGGCAATGGGAAATGAGGAGAGCGCCAACAGCACTCAGTGCAGTGGTTGGGTATGGGCCTACAAATACCAAAATGACTTAAATGTCAACAAAGCTGGGCTTGACAAGGTGACAGAGGGGAAGTACAGAACACAGAGCCCTCAGTGGCCTTATACCATCCATGTATTCCCCTGGCTGCAGCTATTAGGGAGGCTGATGAAGCCATTGGGATGCAGGCAGCTCGCTGAACCTTGCACATTGGGAGCTTTGGACCTTAGCACGATTAACAGCAGTATAGCATATCATATCGTGCTAATACTTATATATATACATATATAAAAGTTATCATGCCAATACTTATATATATATATAAATAATATTTACCATGCTAATACCTTTATCTATCTTTGGATGGGGAAGACAGAAGTCAATGCATTCAAAGTCTCCCCTATCTAGCCAGTCTGCAAGGGAAGGGAGGACTTCTCTTTGATTGCTGTTAAATGGCAATAAGGAGCACAATAAAGGGAGGAAACATTCTCACACCACACAGAGCAGCTGCTCTGCAGGATTTGCTGCCATTTTGCACCTTCTCTGTCAATAGCACAACCAAGACCTTGCTGGCAAAAATGACAGCAACACATCCCTCCTCTGACCCGGATGACCAACAGACATGCAGTGACCTTGAAAAGATGCTCATGGCCCCTTGGCTGGGATAAGCCATGGCCATGAATCCCAGGACAACTGCAGCTGAGGAGGGAGCAGTCAGGGCAACCTGGCTCCACAGGGGTACATCACCAGTAGGAAGGGCAGGAAGAGACAGGGCCAGATCAAGAGGTGCAAGGGAAGCAGCTGGAAGGAAGCTTGCACGGCATCTGCGCTATGGTCCCAGCCACCCGTGTCTACACATATTAAACATCCATTAGATTTAAATTAAAAGAGAAAAAACAAACACTTTGTGAAGACAAGAGATGAAAACATCCAGGCTGTATCTTTGAGGAGCGAGACAAATCCACCCTAAAGAAATGTAAATGTAGCAGGAACCAAGAAACTCCTGGGATTATTCATTACTGGAGATCAGATTCTCAACATCTTTCTGTTTTGCAGCAATTAGCTGGTAACTAGGAGAAAAAAATGAATAGATCAACATTTTTCTATTATTAGCTTTAAATAATGATTCAGAAACAGGCATTTCCTTTTTCCCTTAGCTGTGAAGAGCCAAGCACCAAGATCATTGCTTGGGGCTCATTTAAACTGCAAGTATCTCTGCAGAAATAACAAGAGTGGTGAGAACACAATGAGAAACAACCCCTTCAAGTGTAGCTATTAGCAATTACCTTCCATTTATAGGTTAAAAAGCTTAATACAGTATATTTGCTAGGAAGAGAGTGCAGTGCCAAGATGATGTATGCGTATGGAAGGTGGGCAGCAAGAAGAGACAGGGGCAAAGTCACACCTGCTGATGGCCTTGGAGAAAAACTGAATAAGAAATCTGTCACACTCCCTCCCAAAGCCTGATCCTGTGTTTTAATCACTGGTACCATCCATAGCCCAGGGAAATAATTAAGCATTTCAGCTGTAAAAGGAGTTGCCTGCTCAATCTGCTAAGCAGACAGTTTTTGCAGAGCAATTCAGAGAAAAAGATAAGTAGATTCAGCTGATGTGACACAAAAAGTCTCTCTAGAAGCATTAATTTCCTTTGGGAAGCAGCCCACATGTTCCTAGCACAGTGGGCAACCATCACTCCTGCAGCAGGTCCCAGTAAGGCAGATGATTAAATGTGCATCAGTCATTTGGAATAAGCAAGAAAGGCAGCGGATCAGGATGCAGTGTCACAAGCAGTAGCTGGCTCTCTGAAAACAAAGGAACTTTGAGTTCACCTTGACACCTACTGAAAGAAAACTTTCAGATCTTGTTCCAGGGATAATCACCTGCATCCCTGCCACATCCCTTTAAGCATGCACAGGAATGAGGACACAGCACTGTACACAGCAGCAACCAGGCAGTGGAGCAGCACACAAACCTCCCTGTCCTGTAGCTGGCTGTGATACAGTGACCTGTGTTCATGCCTAAGCTACTGCAGTGTGATGACTGGATGCTCATTTCCACACAGCACATTTTGCCCATCCAGGCTGCCCACAAACCCCAAGAACCTCAGACACTATCCTGGAATGGGACACATCTTGGAAGATGCTCCATACAAGCAAGGTATAAATGTGCTGAGGAATCCCAGCTTTTAAGAAAGTAGAGTCCCACCACCACTTAGCTGAAAGGTGAAGCAGTGCAGAGATACTGTGCTGGCCACCTGCACATCCTGAATCACCCCACAGACCTTGGCATCACCGCTCCCAACTGCCATTTCCTTCCTGTGACCCTGGTGCTCTCAGCACACGTCAATGGAACACTGGTATCCTTCCAGGACTGTCTGGCAACGTCAAGCACTGATCCATCTGATGTGCCTTGAACCCAGCTCAGAGCAACCACCAGAACCATGGCTGGTAACAGCACCACCACCAAACCCCACACCCTGAGTGCTCCACAAACCTTGCACCTCCGAACAGCAGCCCCGAGACAACACACAGAAGCAGGAGCATCATTTCTTGGGTTTTCCTTTTACTGTTTTTTTTCCTTTATTCCTTCCCTTCCTTTGCCACGACACACACTTTGTATTAAATATCTTAAATATATTAATTTTTAAAAAGTATTAATAAAAAGCCACTTGAAGGACACAGCTGGCAGAGTGACCGAGGGCAACAACCCATTGCAAAACATGGGGGCATTTAAAAATCACAAACCAAATTCGAACCCAAACCAAAATGGCATTTGTTTGGTTTTTTGCATGTGCACAGCTGGCTGGAATACCCTGGACTCTGGCATTATTGCAAAAATGGAAGGGGAAGCAGTAGAAAAAATAGATTCCATTGTACCAACCTGTATGGGGAAGGGAGTTAAGAGCAAAAATGAGGAGGCTTTAAACATTTTTGGTATTTCAGATGTTCCCTCCCATACCCTTCCCCCCCTCCCCACCCGATCACTTTCAGTCTTTAAGCAAGTTTTCTGGTTTGGGGTAACCAAAGAGTACAAAATCTGCTTCATAAAGCTTATAGAGCTGCTGCCTCCAAGCCAGGGGGATTTTGGCAAACCAGTTATCTTCCCAGCTGCTGGCAGTCCTGTTCCGGTAGCTGGGGGGGAAGCGAAGCAGTCTGTCCACTTTGAGGAGCTGCAAGAGATAAGCAGCATCCTCATCCAGCGTCTCCAGCTTGCCAATGAAATCATAGTCTATCTGGCACGGATGGCACAGACGGTAAACCTGCCTCCAGTGCTCATTGAAAGGGGCCATTTTCTCTGTCCTGGGATCCAGTAAGTACTGGATGAAGTCAGAAAAGGAGACTTTGAGGCCTGCCCCGAAGGCCTCGCTAACGGAGGCAGGAAGGTTAGTATGGTTGGAGTAGAGCTTTAGCATGGGGATGGCAAAACGCCGGTAGAATTCCTCATTCTCCAGCTCAAATTTGCTGCGAAAGGCAGAGATGAGGCGGACGAAAGGGTCCCGTACAAAGAGGAACTTGGTGTACTTCTTCAGCTTGATCTTCATGAGGTGCCGGGAGAACTTCCCATAGCGTCGCCAGAATTTGTTGAACGTCAAGTGGGTGCTGGTGTTGTGGACATGTTCCCTGGGGATATCCAGAGGGTTCCGGTATGGGATACCCTGGTCTAGCAGGCTCTCACTTAGCACAATCATCACCCGCTTCCAGTTGGTGCAGGCCACCTTGGGGACGTAACAGTAGATAATACCATGGCGGTCATCCACAATCAGGTGGTTGAGCTCGTAGTTTGGGATGTCATCAAAGGAGCGCTCCTTGGTGGGGAAGGTGAAGCTGGAATTGGCACAAAACTCCTTCAACGTTCTCTGCCTCTCTATCTGCACTTGCTCTTGGTCCAAGCTGTTCCTATCATTGTGTGTAGACCAGTCATAGCCCCGCACGTTCTCCTCCAAATTACTTGCCAGAGGCTTGCTGGAGCCCTGGACAAGCAACTGCTCTGTCTTTCTTGGGGTAGAGCTATTCTGTTTCAGGCTCGAACTAAGCAGCTTTGCCAAAAATTCATCCACATCTGGCAAGGCTTCCCAGTCTTCACCTGCCGTGATACCAGGGGAATGAGGCCTGGAGAAAGATGTATGAAGGTAGAAGTGAGCTGTTCCCACGTTGTCCCAGTACACAATGATCAGGAGGATCATGAAGATGGAGACCAGCACCACAGAGAGTCGGAGGAGCCGTGCTTTGGTCATCCTGACACTTAGTGGAATAGCTGGCTTTCACCTGGATTCACCTCCAGCTTGCAGAGTGAGGCTTGGGATCCAGCATGGTGCTGCAGACCAGGTCCCTGAAAAGGTACCAGAAAGAAGAGTTAGTTGAACCCTTAATTACTCTGGTTTGGAAATAATGACCGTGCACAACTGAGACTCGTCACTGAGCTCACCATTCATTTCTGCAGGGGAGAATTTTGTGAGTTTTAGGTACCCACAGAGAGACTCTGTAGAGAAGAGGGAGCTGTAAATACATAGCTGAAGATGTTGCTGCTTTAGTGGCTAAAGCAAGCCCCTGTTGGGAGAACATCACTGACCTGAACTCACCATCTTATCTGTGCGAAAGCACCCAACACGTCACCTCCACAACCTTCCTCAGTAGTTACTTCTTTTGTCAAAAACAGAGATTATAGAGTTTTCCTAACAAAAATAAAACCCAAAGGGACACAGTCCCTATAAAAGCCACGTATCAAAAAAACCCTAAAATAATTATTAGTTTTAACTGAATGATTTTCCAGATTAAGGATGCTCTGGTAAATCTTTCTCCATGCCTGGATTCTGTCAGTGAGGACTTCTTCCTGGTTTAATGTAATTCCCATTTCTATCACACTCATCCCTAACAACTCTTCACCCCCAAAGACAGGCAAGAAATAGCTGTTAGAAGGGCAGCTCAAAAGATCTTTTGCAGAGGGTGAAACAGGTTTGAGGTATTTTTCCTTCAACATCTTTTTATCACTACCTGTTTCCCTGCTGACTCCCAGCCCCTTTCCACCAGCAAGCTCCCCAAGGAAGATCCATCTCCCAACCCTGCTGCATGTTTTCTGGTCCAAGGCTCTGCACAGCTCACCTGCAAGCCAGCTGTGCTCTCTCCCCAAGTGATCAAGGAGCCAGTGCCTACAGCCTTTTAGGCTGTAGAAGAACAACAAATTAAAGGGGAGAACAATGTATTAAAGCGAGGAGCAGCTATCTGATATTTTGAGAGGTTTGCTGTTCTACAGCCTCTCTGTGCAAAGTTTATCATCAAAAGACAAGCAGAAAGTAGTCACTCCTATCTCCTCTTCTCCAAACACAGTCCTGTCCCTGATTATAAAGATAGAACAGCATCTACAGATAGAAAAGAGCTGCCCTTTCTGCAAACATCCCCATTCTTTCCCATGACTTCAGAACAAACACTGCAAAAACCATCTCTGAAAACAAAGCTACTTCAGGACAAGCTGCCCTGAAAAGCTTTTGAAAATGAAGACTGGGTGCCCCTTTGTCCTGAAATACAAAGGTTGTTCCCCAATCAAGGTTCACACACAACCCTTCTAACAGGGCACCAACCCTACCCTAGGCAAGGACTCAAAGAACCAGAGTCCAAATATGTGAAAGTGCTGAGCTCTGCCATTCCCAAGGGGAACATGCTCAGCACCTCTGAAGCTCACAGCAGCCTTGCATTTAATGACTCGTCTAAAGAGCATCTGCATGGCTGTGCTTATGCCTCAGGGATGCTGAATTTTAACAAAGTCCTGGTTTCAAATACTAGACCAAAAGCATGAGACAAGAATTTAGTAACAAACAGGAACAATACCAGATACAGCCACGTATCAAAGTATTACTTCAGCCTATAACAAAAGACAAAACATAAAACTGAAGTTCAGGGTTTTTTTCCATCCTGGTGTATTTATTTACACTTTAGAAATAGGGAGAGCCAGAAATGCAATGGAGCTGTAGCCTAACACATCTTTGCACTGCGACACCAAACACTGCATCTCCTGGAGCCAGAATCTTATTCTACATGCAAAGAGGAGCTGGAGGACCTGCAGACATAACACTTGGCACTTTGTAGAGCAAGAAGTAGGCATTGTTCAGCAGGAATTACCTACGTTTAGCTAGTCAAGATTGTGGATGGTGCAGATGTAAGAAGCAGCACCCAAAGATAAGAGCACAGAGTTAAAGAAGAGGCAAATTACATATGTGCGTCAGCACTTCTGGCCAAAGATCTTGGTCCAACAGCAGAAGATAATGGAGTGACACTGCCAAGCCTACTGCTTTGGCACACTTCTGGGTTTGAGTTTTGCCTGAATCTGTTCTTGCTTTTGAGCTGGTTAGCTGTTCAGGGCAGGGACTGCTTCCTATTCTGGATGAATAGGGTGCCCACTGCGCACATAATCCCTAGCACACTGTGCTTCCAACGCTGCTTGAGACCACTGGGCTGGTTGGAATGCAGCAAGCCTGGAAAGCTGCATGGAGCATCCTTTTCTGCCATCCCTACACCCAGCAGCTTTGGATAGTGCAGCATTACTGTAAAGTTGTCCCCCCC
This sequence comes from Loriculus beryllinus, assembly GCA_039877255.1. Classification (NCBI taxonomy): domain Eukaryota; kingdom Metazoa; phylum Chordata; class Aves; order Psittaciformes; family Psittacidae; genus Loriculus; species Loriculus beryllinus. The sequence goes on from JBCJKH010051575.1 coordinate 18,127, forward strand.
CAGCATGGACAGACCACCCTCTCAGCAGCAGTGACAGAGCAAATGAGACACTGTGTGTGGCGTACGCACCCCTCAGGCAAACAGAAGGGGGGTTTCTTTGTCAAAGCCATGACCATAATGTGGCTTTACCGAGTACACCCCAAGGGCTCGAGCCTGCTTTCCAGGACACAGCATGCAGGCCTGCCAGAGCGTTTGGCTTTTCCAAGACACACAGCAGCAGCACAGAATCGAAATGACTCCACTTCTATTAACTCTGTCAGTGCCAGAGCCCTGGAAAAGAGCAGTAACACAGCTTAATTGCTTCTCATGAGAAAAATGCTGCAGAACACAGAGTTACTCTATTGACTACGATACATCCTCTTCCTGAGCACTTCATAAAAGACGCCAGACTGAAAGCACAAATTATAGGTCTCTGTGCACATCAGAAGGAACGCGCTTCCATCCTCCCCTTGCCAGAATCAAAAGGAAAAGCCTCCAGGAGGAGCCAAGAATTTACATTCAAGTTTAACCCAAAGTCACCAGCCAACAAGAACGTGCACCAAGATCCACACAAAGCTGCTTCTGTGACACGACACTGGCAAACCGGGAAATGGACCAAGTGCTATAATAATCCTACAGAGTCCCCCAGCAAGCATCCCATGATCATCTCCAACCTGAACTTCACTTGGGTGTGAAACAAGGACTCATCTCCCCATCCTGGGTATGAGAAAGACACTGAGGTCTGAGGTCATTGGGACCATCCTCTCCTATCACAAGCTGCCATGTCAAATAACCACCTCCCATTTAAAACCAGAAAGGGAAGGAGGGGGGATGTGTCCCCAGCGTTTTTATTGCAAAAGCTATTGCAGATGCAGCTCCTCAGAGATTTGGAAACCTTATTTGCACTTCACAGACTGATTGTAACTGTTTGTTCTCAGGGCAAACAGCAACTTAAGTAATTACTGTCTCCTTCTTCCTCTCTTGCCTTTTTGCAATGACTAGATTCTCCCACAGCCTCTCTCCGCAGAAGAGAGCAACTCCAAGCCACTTACAGGACAGTAAGGCCTATAGAAAATAAAGGAATTTAACTGCAGGTATGTACCGGAGACATGGGACAGTGATCCCTCCTTATGAACTGCAATGATTTTGAAGGGACTGTGCCTTCAAAGGCTTGCATTCAGATTCCATCTCTTCTTGCTTTGTGTCTCCCCAAGCTTGCCCCTTTCCCACTGCTCCTCACTGCCCACAGGGAAGCATAAGGCACAGGTCAGGACCTCAGCATCATCTCACTTCCTCCGGTGCCCACTCACTCTGCCGTGATAAGGGATTTCAGGTAGCTCGCCCGGACTTTGCCTGCTTCTCAAGACAGAAAGAGGTGGAATGAGTACTTTTAAAGACACACAAAAACCCCAGTCAAATACTTTCCCTTGGGAATGCAGGTTCCCTTGAGGTACCTATATTCATTAGCAACCACTCAATCCATGCAGCCTTCTTTACCCGTATGTTATGCTACACACCTGCCACCAGCTACACTTAGGGAGTAAGGAGGCTCTAGAGAAGTGGAAGCAATTTAACCTGTTCCAGGTGCAGGAGAACAAGCTCCCACCAGCCAAAGCAGGTGTACCAATAACCAGAAATTAATTTCATGCCCTTGCCATCACTCCATATTGCTACTCCCCCAGCCTTCCAAAAACCTAACACCCTTTGCAGAGCAGGACCATTTTAACCCATGTAACATCAGCAGTTACATCAATACAAACACACTGTGTAAGCAAAAAATAGGGCTTGCATTGCATATTCTACCCCAACTTAGCACATATATGCTAGAGACCAGCAAAGAATATCCTAATCTACATAGCTATCCCAGCGCCTTCGCTCCCATTGCTGCCACAAAGCCTGGTTTGTACAGGCTTGGCACAACCGGATGCCTCATCTTTAACACCCATACGTGGAAGTTCCCTTAATAACCATATTTCTAAGACTTCTCAAAGGAAACTCCCCAAACGCAGCATGTCCTGTCTGTTCATTGCCTTTGTCACAAGCTTCATGCACACCCGTTGCTCCTGACCTTACCAACATGAGGGTCTCAGCAAGCCTTAGTGCCGAGAGCCTGAGTCAACAAGACCCCAGCACATTTGCTATACGACAACACGAGCCAGAAATCAGACCCTGCCACTCGCACCGCCTCACGAACACTTGATTTAAGCATCATTTTCTGCAGTACGAAGTTTTCTACATCAAGTTCAAGCAGGATTAACCACGTTAACGGTTACCTCCGTAAAAACCACACTCTACCGTCAACAGGAAAGCTCTACCGAGGAGGCTGCTTCCTGGGTTCGCTTTTGCGGACGCTGGGACCGCAGACGCTCCCGAGTCCAGAAGCATCACAGCCTGCAGATCAACACAGGGAACCTGCACAAGCGGCTGCTCTCAGCCTCGGGCCCAGCACCGGCGGCACAGCCACGGGTGGCTCGGAGACGAGGAGCCGCCCGCAGACCCAACCACCTCCCGCCACCACCGAGGGATGCGGGCGGGCAGCGCTGCCCGGCCAACACACGACGGTCCCGGTCACGACGCGACTCTCCCTTTACCTGGCACTCCGGAGGGACGCGCGGAGGGACGCGGCTGCAGCTCATAACCGGAGCGGCCCCGGGGCGGCACCTCCGGCCGGGACCGCCTCACCCGCGCCCCGCCACCGCCCAACCCCTCCCCTCAGGCCCTGGTCCAGGCCGTGCCCGCCCCGTGCTCACCTCCCGCCCGGGCAGCTCAGCCTTCCTCGGCTCGGTTCTCCTCCTCCTCCTCCCGCTGCCCGGCCCCGTCCCGCCGTTATCCGGCCACCGCCTCTCGCGAGACGCCGGGCACGGGGGTCCCCGCGGGGCCGCGGCGCAGGCGCTGCTCCGCCCGGCGGCGGGAGGCCCCGGCCCGCCCTGACCCGGCTGTTCCCCGTTGGTGTTCCCCGTTGGTGTTCGCCGTTGCTCCCGGCTTCAGGCGGCCCCGGGGCCGCGGCGTTGGAGGCAGCGGGAGCTCGAGGCTGTGAGGAGGACCCGTAGGCCCGGCCGGGAGCGGAGGGGCTGCTCCGGTCCAGCCTCCGGCGCGTTCCCGCAGCGAGGCCGGGGCCGCTGTGGAGAACCCGGGGCAGCGAGCGGTGAATCACACACAGCACAGGGACCTTCAGAGGTGATCTGGTCCAACCCCCTGCCACAGTGTAAGAGTGCATGAGGATTTAATTCCTTGCGCACTGAGGCACGCTGAGATAGCTGGAATCCCGCTCCGCTGCCTGCACTGTCCCAGAGGGAGGATGAGGAAGAGCCAGTAATGGATGGTATGGTGACAGCCCTTGTCCTGAGGGGGACGCAGCATCCCAAGACCCGACATTGCTGCTTGCTGGAGCTGATGGTTAGACAGAGCCAGGTCCAAGCTATCTTGTGGAAGAAACCCCTGCCTTTGGGTTCTAGCACAACAGAATATTAAAGCCAAAGTGTAGATAACCGTATACAGCAAGGCTAGAAAATGCAGCTGCAAAAGCCCAGTTTAAGCTCCCTTTTTATCACTTGTGATCGAGAAGAATCAAAGCAAAAAGACATTACCCCAGCACCGAAGATGAGTGTGGTCCTGCTTTGTGCGCTTAAGATTGGCTGCAGTCCATCTGCAGCAGTTATCAAAGCTACAAATGATTATGTACAGACTCCGACATCCCAATCCCCAACGTCCATATTTGTTAACAGACCTAAAATGTATGTTTTGCAAACAGGGAGATTAGCACAGCGCCTGGCTCTGAGCTCTTCACAACAGTCATGGCAAATGACCAAACTCTTTGTCATACAACCTCCCCTTCAGAGATACAGCCTCAAACCAATGCGTTTGGCTCAGATGTCCCACTCTTTGTATGAAACAACTGCACAGTTTTGATGGTGACTCAGCCCAAAGGTATGTAGCAGAGATGTATACGCTTGGAAAACTCTTGGTTTCCCTCACTTCTGGTCCTTCAGTGTTTGCAGGTCATGTGGGGTCCTGTAAGTACAGGCTTGGCTCAAGCCCTGCTGGCATAGGTTTGTTTTACACACAGTTTGTGCTTATTTTATCTGTGTGTTGAGTTTTCGTGTTGTTTATCTGGAAGAGTCAGTCGCAAGGGACAAGTGTTCCTAGTCTTCTACTTCCCATCACACCTCTTCCTGCTGCTGTTTCCTAAGGAAAATCAGCCACTTGCTACACTTATGTTGCACCCCCACTTCAGGACTTTATGGCGTTTATAATTACAAGTAATCTAAGATTCCTTGTCCCTGGAGAGAGCTATCCCTCATCTTCCCACCAACAAAGCAAGAGGTGGAGAGGAAGGGGGAATGTGCGCAATGACACACAGCAAGTCAGAAAGAGCATAAAGGAGACTTCATTGCAAGTGCTGCAGCTGTAATAAAGGTTCTTCATCTGGTTGAGAAAACACACAAACCTACCTGAAATCGTTGTCTTCAGCAGACCTAGGAGGGAAGCCACTCCTGTTTGGGGCATGCAGTCACTGTTTATTCAGTGCAGCGACCAGAAGGGCTTCATTTGACAGCATATTTGAAAAGCAGGGAAAATAGTGTTAAAAAGCCCCTTATGGAGGAGGCTGCTGGTTGGAGATGTTTGTTCCAAGAACAAAAACACATTCCCGTGGTTTACCTCCAGGCTACCTCTTATCGGGGTCTTCACCTATCACCATGCTGTTTCTCCCGGCTGCAGTCACATCTGAAATGCTGTCGATAGAAAAGAGCTTAAAGCAATCTCTGGCTGCTCTCACAGCCAAACATCTGCTGACCCAAACAGCATTCCAGGCGTGTTACACCTCCC
>JBCJKH010051577.1:0-12164 GCA_039877255.1 Loriculus beryllinus
AGTTGGGGCTGTTCAGCCTGGAGAAGAGAAGGCTGCGTGGAGATCTCATAGCAGCCTTCCAGTATCTGAAGGGGGGCCTATAGGGATGCTGGGGAAGGACTCTTCATTAGGGACTGTAGTGACAGGACAAGGGGGAATGGGTTAAAACTTAAACAGGGGAAGTTTAGATTGGCTATAAGGAAGAAATTCTTTCCTGTGAGGGTGGTGAGGCACTGGAATGGGTTGCTCAAGGAAGCTGTGAATGCTCCATCCCTGTCGGTGTTCAAGGCCAGATTGGACAGAGCCTTGGGTGGCATGGTTTAGTGTGAGGTGTCCCTGCTTATGGCAGGGAGGTTGGAACTAGATGATCCTAAGGTCCCTTCCAACCCTAACTATTCTATGATTCTATGATTATGTTCAATCCACTTTTGTAGGGTTTCGTGTCACTCTGGACTCTTATTTAAAGGATTCTTTTCTTGGTATTAAATGTTCAGTTGACTTCATGCTTCTGTTTGTTGTACAAATCATCCTGCTCCCTTCTGTTCAGGTCACTAAACAAAAGTACTCTGTATGTAATTATAAAAACATTTTTATTAAATTTCTGAGTACACTGTAAGTTTCAAATGAACGGTAAGAATGTGTGTTGAATCCTTTTTTTGAAAAGCTGACCTTTAAGGTTATTTAAGGGTTAATGTTATCATCATAAAATAAGAATTTCATGCCTTGAAATATGGAGTGTTAGAAATTGTTTTGACATATGGTACTTGAAATATCTCAGGCTAAAAAGATCAGTTTTAGTCTTCACAAAGCCAGATACTCACACAAATACAACAGCTACCTCCAGTTACCATACTGCATTAATGTAGATGGTACCAATATTTCTTAACCTAGGTACAAAGGAATCTATGGGTACAGCCTTTATTAGCCTAAACACATATGGACAGAGCTGCTACCAAAGTTGCTGCGGTCCACAGATGTCATGTGGTAGCTGAAAACCACCGTTGAGTAACATGAATATGCCTAGGAGAACTTTATAATTTATTAAAAACCAGAAAGCAGCTTATAAATAACACCTTTAAATGTTGATTCTTGAGGTGGTTTTGGTATTTGAAGGTTGGATATTTTATTTTGTGGATTTTTTTCCCTCTAGGGAAGGAACCATTTCCAACAGCAAGTTGTAACTTCATCCTTACCTACTCTGGAACATCATTGGAGATAATTGTGCTTGGTCTCTATTCCACTTTTTGGTAGACCCTTATTACTAATGTGCTTTATCTTATCCCTTGTTATCTTTCCGTCTGATACCCATAGTGGGTAACTAGTTAAAAATGGGGATTTGTCTCTGCTAACCTCCATGAATCAAAATGCTAACAGTTTCGTAGTTAATTCTAAAGGGCAAGTCTTTTCATCTCTGCCTCCTAGAGGCTTGAGTATTTCTCTGTTATAGCAGAAGCTCCCGTACTTAGATTTAACCCCTACTTACAACATTAAAACTGAGATAAACCTCTTCTTTAGTGACTTAAATTTGATGTAATTGTAATGTTGAAGTCTGAAGAGCTATCTTGAATTTTAAAGAACGTAAAAGGCCATACTTACACAAATAGAATGTTAAAGTTTTTTAAACAGAAGGAACATCCAAAATAATTAATCACTGTTTGAAATTCAGAGTTAACAGCAAAAAATATTTACTAACTATAAACTGATTTTCTCTGGAAAGAGCTATTTGCAGCACCCATTTTCACTGGTTCTGGAACTTTATTTTTCTAACTTTTTTTCTCTTTTTTGTTGTCATTCTTAGATTAAATACTGAATTCCTGTGAATGCAATCAGTGAAATATTAAAAAATGCTGAAGTGGTATGAGCAGCATTTTATTAAGGTCTTTGTTTTTAAGACTTGAGTGAACACCTGTTTTCTACAGTGCTATGATTTTCCATTTAAGTGCTTACAACGTACTTTCCATAAGAAAAAATCCGAAAAATATCTTGTATTATATACAGAACTCATTGTGTTGATGTATCCCTGTAATCTATCATCCTACCAGAAGTATCCAAGTAATAACACTGTAATTATCTTGCATTTACACAGCGTTTTTCAATTTAAGAAAATCTGTATGAAGTGTTCCAATGCTACAGAAAGGAAAACAAAGAGGTTTAGCGTTTTGATCATGATTCTGGTATTTCTGAGCCAAGAAGGTCTCTAGTGTTCATGATCAGAGCACGGAACATCTTCACAAATGATCCTCTCTCCCATGTGAGAAAAGGTTCTCCCAGACTCAGTCACAGGGCAACATATTAGGGGAGCAGGTGGGGATTTACTGAAAACCAGACATGGCTATTTGAACACTATTGTGGTCATTAACAATACAGCCATTAAGCTGAACATACACAGGAAGTAAATATTTATGTGGTTGGTAATCTGGGCAGAAAAAGTGGAAAACTGGACAAAAATGTCTATATTTTGATTTTGGTTTAGGTAGGTGTCTCATTCATTCTGTTATGCTGTTTCTCTGCTGTCATTTTTCTAATAGAGCTGTAGGCATGGAAATGTTAGATCTAATTGAGAAAGGTAATAGTAAAAAAAAAATAAAATAAAATCAGTTGAAGAAAAGCAGGCCAGGAAAACCAACCATCTGCAGCTGATACTGTTTGGTGTGAAAAATGTGGTGTTAATTCTCCCTATTTTTTTCTGTAGGAGATCATTAGAGGGCTTTATACTGTTTCCAGATCAGTACAAAAGACATTCTATATCATGATGTATCTCTATGAATTTAAAAGACATGATCTCTGTAGGGGATTCTACTGTTGGTTTTACATCATTAATGTTTCTCTTCATTTATTTCTGCAGAATACCTGCACTGCTTTTTAAAGTGAGAATTGCCTGGGGTGACAAATTGAATCTTGAATCTTTGCACCTGACACTATGAGAGCCTATAAATTAGTTATCGGCTAGGAAGATGCAATCCTGAATGTTTCTATTTCTCATAGAAAAACTGACCCTTGGGATCACTAACCACAGAATGAAAAACCTGGACTTGTTAACAAGAAAACAATTAATTATTTACACACAAATGAGTATTTGCCATTAGCATCTTTAGAATTAGAAGTCCTTGTTCTGCTAAATTTACTTCTGTCCTTGAGACTGTAGTTGTTAAAAAAATGACATTGCCAGCCTCTTTGAATACCAGGAAATATGTTCAATAAAAACTATGAGTTAAAGCAGGGCTATATGTGTTCATTATTTTTGGTCTTTCAAAGGAACTAAAGGTTAAGCTACCTTATTTCAAAGCTACAATAGTGTAGAATCACTAGTAGTAATTGTACTATCACCCATATGGTAGTGGTTTATTATTCTAGCACAATAATGGTCAGGATGAAGCAAATAAATTATTGAGTGCTGTGGGTGATTTCATTTATGTATGTATGTATGTCATTGTTAGAGCAAACAGTAGAGAAAAACCTTGCATCCTAATATGACTCCCATGAGGAAATCTTAATGCCATTCAGCCAGGCGGAGCTTCTATGTGTTTTGGCTTTTTTTTTTCATTTCACTGCCATCCGCCTATCCATCATAATGCCTTGAGCACTTTTCATCCATGAAAACATCTTGCTATAGCAATATATAAGCTTTGTAAATAAAGCCTGGCACCCCTAAGGGGAAACAATATAGACTTCTAGGAATTCTCATATATTTAATCTGTTTTAAGGCCTGAAAAGTATATTTCTGTAATAAAATATTTTAAGACCATTTTGTCCTGGGAAATTTCTTTTCCGTGGCAGGTGACCTGCATGACTGCTACGGATATGAACGTTTAGGGGTTTCAAATGGATATAGTATGATTCAAGCATTTTTTTAAAAGATTATTCCAAGGCTAAAACACCCCCTCCCGCCCCCAATATTTGAGCAGCTTGAAAGTTTCAAGGCCCATGTTATCTTTGCAGATACATGCAGAAAGCTCCCAATGGCTACATTCAAAGCTGCATGTGTGTATCCAGGGGCAGTACTAGGATAGGAGAGAATAGAATTGGGCCCCTTTCATACTTGTTACAGGTCAAAGCACCTTGCAAGGAAATAAATGCGATACTACTAGCACAGGAAGCATGTAGGAAGGCTGAGAGGACATTAGGTGCTTTGTGGAAAATTACACTGTTTCAAAGAGCATGTCTTGATTTATTAAGAAAAGCAATAGTGGACAGGAATACTGATGTTATTGGGTTCTCCTGCCTCTTCCTCCCTCTGTCTTTACACCCATATAAGATGCCACTGATTTAGAGTTTTTAACCCCCCATCTGTAAACTATTTACTTTTTCTTTGCCCTTGGCCTTATCTTCTGAGCTTGAAAACCAAAATGCCTTCTTATCTTCAGCCCTATAATTTCAAATTCTTTGGTCTAGTTGTGTAGGTATCACATGCACAGCTATGTAGAAGGATGTGTACTGGCATTTGGAGAAAAGACACTCCTGCGTAGCTAAGGAAGGTATGCAGAGTTTTCCAGTAGTTTTCTTTGGCAAGGTGTGTTGCTAGAGCAGAGACATTTAAGCCAGCTCTGTTTCCACTCACTCAGGACTTGGGAGTTTGTGGTGCAGCAGTGCATCTGAGCTGAAAAATCATATGGGAGCTGAAATTCAGAAGCAATATTGTCACGTTAAGCTTGAGCAAAGCATGGGCTAGTGAGTGCTTTCAAGATAATTGGAGTGCTTTTATGTAGCTTCTTGCCATGACCTTCACTGTGCTACCTGAATTCAAGTCCCCAGTAGCTACATGTATAAAGTTTCATGGTGCAATAAAGACCTGCCATACAGACACAACCATACTGGGGATGCTGAGCCAGCAGATTCTGCTATAAACCTTATTGCAAGATTTGGAGTAGTGAGGATGAATGCAGGAGTTGACAAGCCATTCAAGCTCAAATAGTGTTAAGTTTTGAAGAGGAAAGAGGCAGCCAGTGCCTGGATACAACACATTTAGTCTGCTGTTCCTGACACCACCAACTGAATGTTCATTAGAATGTGCAACTTCTCATTATCTGTTTCTGATGCAATGTGAGAGTCAAATGTGCCTGTAGTTTCCCTTCTAAATTGTGAGTAAGCACTCTTGCGGTGACTGCATAGTTCTCACTGCTTGGAACAGTCTGACTTTATATTACTGCCCTCAGGGTTAGATTTATTCGATGATATTGCCTTGTTTAATTTCTTAAAACAATTAGCATGTTTTTGGAATGATATGCTCAGTATTTTCACTATAAAAATGAGCAGCAACATGTGTATCTGCCTGCTGCTGTGTTTGAAGTGATCAGATTTGGTCTTGGGCAACTCCAGGAACTCGCTGCCTTTGTTGTCTGAGTGGACTAATTTTGATGCAGTCACAGATTTTTCTTGCTGATTATTCTCTGCATTCTTATTCTCCTTAGAATAAGCAGGATTATGCGAAGTGCCCTTTAAAGATAACTGTAATAACTCTAATAACAATAAGGTATTATATACCTACAAGCATCCATGCACACATGCATGTTCTACATTTATACCTTTTATATCTGATTTTTTTAACAGCTCCACAGTAATTGCCTAGTTGCCCTGCCTTTTTATCTGTCAGATATCCTTCCTGCTGTTACCCTTTTTAGATGGAGGTGAGGCCTATCAATACTGCTGGTACCCTGGATCCACGGTTTTTAATCTTGTAGTGACTGGAACCCATTTTACCTCATTAATTCATCCAAGGTTCCCTATTACTCTGTAACTTTGCACTTTGGTGTTCAAGTGGTAGATGAAGAAAAAATAATGTGAGGAAGTATGATAAAAAGCCTGGAGTTTTTGAAACTATAGTGTTTTAGGAAAAGTTTAGGGAACATTTGCCTGCCTTTTCAGATCATGTCACCTGAGTCACAGGCAAAAGTATCTCATCAAGGACGAAGTGTAGCAGGGTCAGGGTGCTCCTCCACAGGCAAGTGCCAAGAGAAAAAGAAAAGCTGGAGAGGAGAGCCAAGGCAATACCTCTGGGAAAAGGGACTTATGGTTGCTGTAGCTGCTGAGGGAAGGGACATGGAGGGCCGAGATGTGGGAGCGCGCCGGAAAGGAGCAGCTTCCTATGGGGAACAGCCTTCCCTTCCTGCCTCTAGACAGTACCCACTGCCTCTTGGCAAAGTAGGCAGCAAGGTTGCTGCCACTTCCCTGCCCCTAGCAGTTGGCTGCTTCCCTTGCCTGCACCTAGAGCTGGCTGGAGTGGCTCATGTGGTCTGTGCAATATTGGTGAAAAATGAAAAATAGAACCCCCAGAACTGTATACACAGTGTATACACCTACAGTTACCTGGTAGCATTTGCCAGTGTTCGGCTGCAGGGTAAATTAGGAGGGTAGGTAATGAATGCCTTAACTAAAATGCTCCTAATGTTGACTGTACAATTAACATCTTTTTAAAAAAGGTAATGTATAAGTGATCAATATGTATAGTGCCTTATTGATACTTGTCCTTCCAAACAGCAAACAGCTGTGTGAAATGGGGTAATTTGTGAGCTGTCTTCAGAAACAATGATATTTATAGTCCTGAGGCTGCAAAGCCAGAGCTAAAGCTGATGAATGACATGGAGTCAGAAGGCTGTTTAAAGCAACAAGGTATTTAACCTGAAAGGTAGTGTGTTTTACACAACCTTTTCTGCATCTGATAAACAGAGGAAGGGAGCCTGCCTGTAGCTGTAGCAGGACGTATTTTCTCTTCCACAAGTTCCTTGCCTAGGCTGGCGTGAGCACAAGGAGCATGTCTTTTTCTTACCTGCGCAAGATGGATAGCTTTCAAAATTCATTAACCTCTTACCAGGCTCCATCTCTTTCATAATCATAATATTTTACCTTAAAAATCATAACATGGTAAAGACAATTTTGCATTCTTTTTCTCTAGCCTCTGGCTTTCAAATCGCGGGGTTATATTCGGGTCAGATTGTCAGCTCTCTCTCAGTAGTAGTCTAACGGCTAAATCCCTTTTGAAAAAAGGAAATAAATCTTCAGTTCTCATATAATGACTTGGTATCTGGGCTGATCTAGAAAAGATCAAATAGCCTGCGCCTTGCGACAGAACTGTAGAAAATGGCAACTCCTCATTATCCCATAGAGTCATGTCTCAGTTATGGCAGTCTTTGAACGTTCCCCAAGACAGATAATTGAGAATACAGTCCCTGTGACAGGAGCTGGTACTATTTCCATCCTGTGTGTATTACTGATTGTTACTTGTGCTCCAAACTCTTACACTGTCATAGCTGCTCAATCAGGTGTTACACGGATTTAAATTGGATGTTTGTGACATGCAAAGTGGTAAAGAGATGCGCAGTACTGTGCAAAAGTTAATGGCTCATCAGCACAACGGGACTAAAAGTGATTATGCTTGACATTAAACCCCTAGAAAGTTTGAGAAGAGCAGAGGTGGAGGGGTTATACAGATGATATTTTCTTAAAAAGAGAGAGGGATCCTTATCCTATTCAGACCCAGCCATGAGATCATATCAGCCTGCATGCTCTTCTCCAACAGCTGCAGCTGTTTTACGGTAGCCCCTGTGCCTGTGCTAATTGGGTAAAAGGATTTCCATGCACTCTTTTAATTCGGAGACCATATACTCCTCCCCACAGCCTCCAGTGTATCCTTGTTCCCTTGAAAGGGATTCCAACATTAAAGCCCATTTAGTTTAATTATCACTAAAAGTCTAGGAGGAACCAAAATCTTACAGCCACTTCAAGCAGTTCCAAGATAGGTATGTACAAATCACAAGTGTGCAGTCACTTATGGGAAATTCAGAACTCAGCAGAATGCAGTAATATGAACTGAAGAGAGTGAACATAAAACATACATGGACTTCTCAATCATATGTGTAGGGGCTTCCAGTTCCTGGCCTGGTGAACGTGGTTTCTTAGTGAGAACCTGTGTAGGAAAAACTTGCAGCCACAAGCTGCAGTGTGTTTGCACGCTAAAAGTACCACTGGCTTTTCCAGGCTTCCACAAATAGGTAGACTGCTACTGGGACAATGTTGTGCTTTATCCTGAAAATCATTAAATCCCCCTAATTTCAAATGAAGTCAAGGGGAAGAGCTTGCTTTCAGCCCTTCTACCAACCATGTGCAAAACAAAATTTTGTTCACAGATAATATTTTTTGCTGGTTAGAGTATAGAAAAAGGCACAATTGGGAAAGTTATCCCCATTTCTATATAACCCCACTGTCCCTCTCCTATGCTGCTTCTAACACAGGAATTTCTGATTTTGGGGAAATACTGCATTAATCACAGGCAGTGGATCAGCCAGTGGACATCTACTCTTCTATTTGAATGGAACTTTAAAAAAGATGTGTTTTTATATATATATATACACACATTTAACAAGGCTGTGACTACTCTTACCTCTGTCCTCTCATTTTTCTAATACAAAAGCTGTTGCTTTCATTAAGTTATGCTGTAGCAAAACAGCACCATAACAAAGAGTAAATTATTCAGGCTATACTGAGGGGCAGTGCTACTGGTGGGTACCTGTTCTTATGGTGGGGACGAAGAAAGCTGTGTATTTCTCCCTTCTATTATTGGGCTGACTTCAAATCAAAGTTCACAGGAAATCTCAATTTGCAAGTTAGCATTGTTCTTTCTTTTCCCATTAGAGTATCTATGATGACATCTGGCAGCCACAGCAGCAGCAGGCAAGCTCCAATATTGGTTTGTTTTTTTTTTTTTTTTGTTTAAGGTATTTATATGTTTGTTGAGAAGTAACCACCCAAACAAAACAGAAATACTGGCTTACTTTCAGTTTTACACATGTGCTACCTGCTTTTTAACATTGTCTTTTTTATCAACAAACTGTTTCAGTTTTCTTCTGATGCATAACCACATTACTCTATCTTTCCATACAAAGTTTTCCTGTGAAAGTTTAAAGCCTTATGATTCTGCTGGGAAGGCCCCTGTGTTTGTTTCTAATGGACTTTGTTAGGGTTTTTTTTGATCTGTAACTTCATACCACACAGGAATAAAGGCCATTACTAGCAGATCAGGGAGGTGCTATAAGATGCCTCTTGCAAAAGGATGTAAAAAAAGCATGTATCATGTTTTGTGGAGGATTCTGCACCTAGTATTGTGGTTGGAAGAGCTGAAGAGCTGCTTTTTTCATATGGAGATGGGGCTGTTTGTTAATGTCTGTTGACAATGTGTATTTATGATGCTTGTCCTCTAGGCTGAGCTCTAGCGAATGCTGATAAATTCCAGACTCTAATCAAACATCTTTCAGAAACATTAATGTTTGCTAAATAAACATGCTTTCTTCTTCTCTGTTGCATGTAATGGATGTTTTAAACATTTCTTGCCATTCTTTCTACAAAGCATAACAGATGGTCACTGCTTTGAATGAAATAATTGTATTACCTAACTCTTTCTATGTGAAAGAAAAGGTTTGGGCTTGATTTTTCAGTCTTACTTTTTGATTTCTGTGAAGTGCCTTGCATTCATCACTACTACTTTCTATTACACACCCTTATGACAAAGATAAGAAGAAAGAATTTGGTTAAAAAATCTATTGTCAGTTTTAAATGAAATACTTATCTTGGTATTGCTTTTTGGTTTGGTCACCCTCTGTTCATAACAAGGTAAAAGCGAAAGCTTAGATAAAACTCTGTGAAGAAGCATAGAGCTGTTAAGTTACAGCTATCAGAGTGATGCTGTAGATCTACAACACTTTCAGAAACAGATCTTGTGAGTGCCCAGAAGCACCCTTTCTCCTTGATCTACCCATAACCCATCGACACAATTGCTTAAACGATTTTGTGTTAATATCCTCTGGGTGTTGTTTTTGTGTGTTCTTGGTGACATGCTCAGCCAGTTGGCTGAGTCTGACTGAGATACTGAACTGCCAGATAAACTTATGTATGTAAGGAACCACGTGCAGTGGAAACTGGTCTCAAAAATAAGTTGGCTTCAAGCTCCCAAGTCCGGCCTTTGTACAGACAGAGATGTAGCCTTGAGAGCTGCTCGCTGAGGTTAGTCTGCTCACTAAAATACATGTTCATCCTGGTGAGAACCTGAGCATGATATCAAAACAGTTATGCTGGGGGTGTTCAATAGCATACTGGCAAGAAGGATTCTTTCTGCAGCACAACCCCCCATGTGCATGTGAATGGCAAGAATGAGAACAGAGACTCATCAAATTCAGGACATACCTGATTCCTAAACATTTCAAGAAATTACTTGAAACTATTTGGCCTTTGACACTGATGACATACCATAGATTCTAATAATAGCATGCCTGAACTTTTGTTAGAAAAATAAGCACATCCCTTGAGTAATTTCCACACTCCTAGGTTAAATCACCCCAATATTGTATTAATGCCAGGGCTGATGAAATAGAGAAATAGCAAAGCCTCAGCAAAATAAATTTTTTTCTCCTTTGAGGGATCTTTCTTATGAGATTGAAAAGAAGAATGTCAGCTAGCCATTTGTCAACACCACTGCTCTTAGACACAGATAGGGGTGACAGGATGCTCTTCTCATTCCACCCTCTTCACAAGTGTTAATATCTTGGATAAGTCTACTGATGTTCTACTGAATTATTATCACAAATGCAGCTCCATCAACTTCCCCTAAAATAAAGGAAGCGTGAGTAAGAGGAAAAATTCACTAAGATAAAGGAATTCCTGTAAGGAAATACGTAAGGAAATAGATGAGCTTGGAAAGGAAGCTCAGTCTGAAGATTAAGTTATATTGGTTGGGGTTTTTTTTATTTTTTTGCAAAATGAATAAAATTTATCTCCAAAAAGAGTTCAAGCTTGGATATTAATTCTAGATCTGCTTGTTTTCTGAGCAGAGAGGTATGGACTCACCTGTTCACACAGACAAAGGGTATGAAACTGATTATTCACAAAGAGGGAAATTGTGGAATTTATTCCAGAATTCTCTAATATTTACTATCGCTGCATCTAGGAAGAAATAAGGAACAGAAACCTGTAAGCACATACAGGGATAAAAGTTCATCTCACTATGAGGAAACCTAGTTTTTTCATGAATCTTGGAGAATGTAGAAATTAAAAGAATAATATTGTTTCCACAAAGTCGTTATATCTAGAGATAGCTGCCCTGCTATTGAACTCATTTCTCACCTGTGTGGACATGACACTGAAAACTGTGTTGTTTGATACAAAAATTCAGTGTTCGAATTTGCTAGGTACCTCTTATGAAGAAAAAAAAAAAGAAACCACCACAATGATGTGTTAGATTAGGAAAGACAGAAGGAATATGAAAATTAGCAAGACAGGTTGATATCCAAATACTTTAAGTGGAATGGTTTTAGTTATTCTGAAGTTTATTTGCTGGTGTTTTTATCCCCTTTATGCTGACTATCAGGATATCCTGTTGCCATAGGCTAATGTGGAATGCACACTGCTTTAATGGTCAGAGTTCAGTGGTTTCAGCATATTTTCACAAGCAAGAAAGCTGGTCCTTAACAAAAATTCTTTTGTCCAAAGCAGCTAAGCATATGCTGAGAGAAAATGTATCACAAATTTCAAGTATGCAGACTCTTGTGAGCTCTTAAAACTGTAACTACAGAGATTTTACAGCATAGAGACTTGATGACAGTAGTAGTGCTGGGGCATAAACTGTAATATAGTATATTCCTGATATGCACCTATAGTGTACTTCCTTTACAATCATTCAAACTGGAAAAAAAAAATTAGAAACTATGCCATCTTCTTTTTGGATGTAGAAATCAAATTTATGCATTGGAAAGGTTTAGAACGGAAGTTCATGTCATACATCAGGAAGAAGAGGAAAAAGTCTTACAGTGTTACAGATGGCATTATCAGCAAGGAGCAACAAAGCTACCTGCAGTACATGGTTATTTAAATTTATTTTAATGTTGCTAAATTTGGATCCGAAGCTCAGCTGAGAAGCCTCCAAACTATGGAACTACAGCTTTTTCCTGCAAATAGAAAGCTTGGGCTGTTCCTACAAGAAACCAGTGTCACAGCTGCCCTGAGGAGACTCTATTTTATAAGCTACTTGACATTAAAGCTTGCAAATTCTTTGTGGTTAAGGGGGCAGGGTGATGGGCAGTGCCCAGTGTAAGGAAGGGAGGCGAGACAAGGCAGCTGCTGGGCTTTCTTCCCCACTTCTTAGCTGTATACAAGAAAAGCTGGAGGGGGGGGGGGGGGGGGGGGAAGTTTTTTCCTGAGCCGTT
>JBCJKH010051580.1:2035-16328 GCA_039877255.1 Loriculus beryllinus
CAGCTTGCTCCAAGCCCCTGTGTCCAACCTGGCCTTGAACACTGCCAGGGATGGGGCAGCCACAGCTTCTCTGGACAACCTATGCCAATGCCTCACCACTGTCACAGTAAAGGATTTATTCCTAACGTTTAATCTAAATCTACCCTCTTCTGGTGGTGGCAAGTAACCTCTCCCTCTGTGGTACAAGATGCACACTGCATGGGGACAGTGTAGCTCAGTATTTGTTTCTGTAATAATGTCTCCTGAGATATGGTCACCACAGGTTTGGATTAGGGTGCACAAGCTCAGTATCACAGCTGTTGAAAAAAATCAGGAAAACACTGGAAGTTCTTTCTGTTTGCTTTTCAGCAAAGTTTGAATTTCCACAGGGAAAATAAAATCAGTAATTCCTGATAAATACAAAGCTTACTATAAAAAAACATTAAAAGTAAAAAAAGTAAGCAGCTTCCCTCTTTTCCATTAGCAGGTGTCTGAAGTTTTTTGTCTCTTAGTGACACAGAGAGATGCTAAATGCAGTATTTTGCCACCATCATGGGATGATTTATCTATGAAATGTAATTTTTTATGTAGCTGTTAACACCTCAAGTGGTAAATAAGGCTTCGTCTGTGCTCCAAAACGGTGCCACTTTAAATATACCGCTATAGTATATATGTTACGGTAACAGCTGGAAGAAAAAGGGCAACTAAAATGTTATGCTGAGAAGGGTCTTGAGTTCAGATAAGGCCCAAATAGAAAGACTGTGAGCAGCTTCAGGAACAAACCACATTTTCCTGTGGACAAAAGTAATGGTAGCACATTATGGGCTGTATTAAATATTAACAATGACAAAAGTATGGCAAAACCATTTCACTGAGGCAGGAAAATGTAAGGTTTCTGGTAGTAGTGTAAGCAGCCTTAAGACTGAGCACAAAAGAATTTCTCAGGATCCGACTCTTGTGCAGAATAAGACCATTTAATGTTTACTCTCAGAAGTTGGTGTCTTCAAGTTACAAAGCTGCTCCTGAGGGCTGAATAAAAGTCTGTACCATTGTAAAAAATTGATAAATATCTTGCAATACTTGGAGTATAGTATTTGTTTTCTGATTTCAAACAAGCAGTGAAAAAAAATTCTTGCCAAGGGTTTCCAGTAAGGATTACAGCTGGGTAAGGCTTATTTTAATACTTGATTTTGTAAAAATCAGATTCAGTTAAATTAATTGCCATTTTGCAAGGCAGAACAACTTAGAGAATATCTGCCTGGAAAAATTCTGGGGGCTCAGGACAGAAGATACTCTCCCCAAAAGATACACATCAACATAATGCTCAGTACCAATGACAGAAAGGCTTTAAAGTGCATGCTCCATACATCAAGCCCATGATCTGATTGTTGCACTGATGGGTATTCTGAAAAGGCTTATCTTTTCTCTCTCTCATGTTAAGTTTGGAATGGCTTTGATTTAATCCTTATGAGGATTAGAGTCATTATTTAGGGTCTTAGTTTCTCCTATAATCTTATTTAGGATTCTGTATTTTTGCATTTGGCTCTGCTGTTTATTTGCTAGGGAGACACAACTTCTTTGTGTTATAATTGACCCATCTCTACTGTGGCAAATAACATTCTCTGCCTATCTGACAGAGAAGTGCCAGACTTAATTAGCAACAGACAATGTTTTCAAAAGTGATTAGTTAGAGACATCCTGTGAAAATTGAGGCTCTTGAAGACTATCAGGTTGAGCATCTGGATACGCATTCACACTTAAAAATTCACAAATAAGTTGTTGAAAAACAGTTGGTGCTCTGATAAGATGCATTTTAAACACACTATTATGTATCACAGCAAATATATAAATGGCTACTTTCATACACACATTCTGAAACCTCTTTCCCTTAGGTCCAGAGTCTTGAAATCTACCTACTCTTGGTTCATATATTCCATTGCAGAGAAGGGCAAACTCCACCATAGCTACTGAGGGTTACCTGCAAAATTCAGAGGTGAAGCACACTGTGGACTATGAGAAGAAAGAAGTTTTAAAACTTTAGATTCAAGCTGAGATCTGCTCAGGATTTTACAGGTCCATGAAAGCAAGCTTGTGTGACTGCCAAAATCTTGAAAAATAAGTATCACGATTTTGTCACCAAAGTGGAAGCAGGAGCCACTTGCACAGCACACACAAGTGCTATACAGCTCTTTTCATGATGGATTTCTTGCTTACTGACCTGATTTAGACTGAAGTCAACTCAACACAACACTGTAAACTTCTCTGGATGATTAGAAAACATTCCTCTGAAGTATGTGAACAAACGTGAGCTGCAAGCACTGTGTTGGAGGTTATCTTGTAAATGTAACATCTCTGCAGCAAGACTATGTAACTCTGCTATTTTTTTTCTTTCTCTAGCTGCCTGAATACTAACATTTAGTTGCAATCATATTAAATATCTTCCTGACATATTTTTTTTTCTGATCAGGAAACATGATTTTTTTTTCTCTTGGAAGAAGCCAGGCCAACAAGCTATGTCTATAACTTGGTCTCAAGTTATATAGAGTTATAACTCTATATGTCTCAAGTTATGTCAAGTTATGCTCTATCAACCGTAAGTTAATGTAAGAACTGATCTGAATTCAGTGTTTATTTTGATGTAGTGAGGTATGGTAATCTGGGAGACATAAACTCACAGCCAGTATTCTACAGAATGTGAACTTGAAATTATGAAACCAAAAGTGCCTTACTCATCCCTTGAACACTTGCTAAATATGCTATATATTTGGCTGCATTTTAGAAACTATGTATTTCTCTGAAATCTCAGGTTTGTATGCCCTGGAAGGATCGTTGGATGTGTAGCACCTGCATCTTCAGAAGATTCCCTTTGCATAGAGCATAATGCATCCCCTACTTGCTCCTAAATGTGTGCCAAATGACAGCCAGGAACTACAGACATTTTTGCTGGTTTTAGTGCTTCTGGCATCAGAAGCTGCTGGGACTCTGGATACTGAACACAGAGGGGGAAACTCCATTTCCCAACTACGCCAGTGAGCCTGCAGTGTAGAGAGGGTTAAAAAAATTAAAATGGTTCAACATCATAGATGCAGTCATTCACATTTGTGTTTATGGCAGCTTTGGAAGAAGACTCCATCATTTTTAGGTTCTCATTGGTGAAAGCACCCATGCTGATGTGTTCCAGCTGTTCCAAAGTTCAGCTGCTGGCCTGAGGATCCCAGCCCTGGTTGATGATTAAAGAGGTGTAGGCTCTGGTTCATCTGTCACTCCTGACCTGAAGATAGCCAGCAGGCATCCATGGGAGCAGCGGATAGCAAAGCAGGCAAGTCTTTCATGAGTCTGGCCTGACAAACGTGAATCTGCTGGATTATGACCAATCGGGACCCAAGCAATGCAATTGCTCAATTTTTTAAAGAACTGGCATATTCTAAGAAAAACAAGTCCTCACCAGCTTCTGTTGGTTTACATCTTTACCTCTCCAACTCCTTCAAAAGGCAGCAAAACTGTAGAAAGGGATAATGAAGAAAAAGGTAGTGGTAACAAAAAGGAGTCTGGGAAAAGACTGAAGAGGAATAACAGTACAGAAATATCAGTTCCTCCTGCTTTCTGCAGAGGAATGGGTGTGCAGGAATAGAAAAAAGGTAAATAAAGGCCAGGTTAAACTGGAACAAGTAAAAATAGCAGCAGGACAGAGGAATGGAGAAGGTGGAGTGGAAATTACAGCAAAAGAAAAAAGATGGAAGGTGGAAGGAAAAGTAGAAGCCAACCTTATTTCCTTAGCTTGGAGTTAGTAGTAGTCTGTAGCCCTACCTCTCTACTTCATCCACTCTACACTTTCCACACTGCAAAAAGTAAAGCTGAGTTTTACAGAAACTCACTTCACAGCAATTATCCCCAGAGTAAATCCATCTTGTGCTTTGAGATTATTAACAGCTTTCATTTTTTTATTTAAAGATTATTCACAATCTGGGAAGGAAAAAAAGAAAAAGACTGAACACTTGCACAGGTCATCCAAACTTATTTTTAAAGTACTTGTCCTAAAGTCTTACTGTTCTCTCAAGTTTATCTGGGGTGTTCTGTTTGGGAAGGGGGCCTGAATGAAGGGACTGTATAGCACTTAGAGAGATAACATGGTAATGAAACCTAATTATAATCCTTACTAAAACTGGAAGGTGCTGAGGTATCAGTTCCATTTACGTGTTCACAGACTGATTTCTTGGGCCGCTTACAGACTTTTCCTGTTACAACCTGAGGTCTTCCCTCCAAAATTGTTGCCCACTGTTACACATGGAGAGGCAAGCATTTTGATGATACAGCTATATCACTGTTGAACAGTACAGGCCGTGTGCTTCCCTTGTACATCACTTGGCATAGCCTTCTCCTTCACCATTCCAATTGGCCAGAGGAGCTGGGCAAGGAAATTAGTGTCCTTTTGCTTTTCTTTTCTGTCAGATCCTAGTGTGATAACCAAAACCTGGCTTGCTCCACCTGCAGCTCTTCTGCCACATATATAATTACTTGATGTACATCTCATTAAGACATTTCATATCTAAATATTCAAAAAGTCTACCAAAGAGAGAGCAACAGGGAGGAAAGCTGAGAAACTCAAATGTAGGTTCAAGTCAATGTGTAGTATGAATGTGACAAAACTTTATTGATCTACAAACACTTATGTGTCTAATTGTAAAATTTGGGCACCTAATACCAAATGTGTTTCATATTATTCCTTTTCTGTCTTTGTTTTTTGAGTTTAGCCTTTCCTTCTGTAACAGTATCAATTATTTTTTCAACACTGTGTCTCATCCCATTCTTTCTCATCTCTTTTTCAGTACTATCCTTTTGTCTGCTAAATCATCAAAGGTATTTTTGTTCTTTTACCTATCGTGGCAGAGTTTGTAAACACTCAGAAGCATCTTAGAAAGAGAATTTCTGAGTATGAGCATTTGTGATGCATTTGCACTAAAAGCTTCGAATTGCTGTCTTTGATAAAGTTATTTGATCTGATTATAATTTTTGGAATCATGCATTCAAGTACACCACTCTGGAAAAAAATGAATTTTTCAAAATTTAGTATATTGCATGTCTCAAAAATGAAGGAGGATTGTTTTTAAATACTGTGTAATCCCTATCCTGAAATTCACATGCCAGCAGTTAAGACTGACATTTAAAGTCCAGTATTCCAATACCAACTACTCCTAATTTTAAAGATTTATCAAATATAAACAATAATAATTATTCTAGGTTTAATTCTCTTAAATTGCTTTCATGAATTTGAAGACTGCACAGACAGATATTGAACATGACAAACACTCTGCGTGAGTGCTGAATAGCATGTGTTATAGCCATTAATGGGTGTAGTATATTTTTTAAGCAGGAATTGAAAACAATATTTCCAAATAGAAATTCAGGTCTCATAGACTGGAATTTAGGTGTGAGTAACCCTATTTTTTAAGATTGAGTGATGTCCTTAAGCTACCATAAGTAGTCAAGAAAAAGTGTATTCACATCATTGGAGGCCCAAAAGCACAGTCAGCTACAAAGTTACATGGTGTATTGATCTCAGCACTTGAGGCATGGGCAAACCTTCTTTCATAAACCTTTGCAGTCGAAGACATCATTACCCAGGGACAGATATCACAGCACCCACCAATTGCATCAGTGGAACAGATTATGGGATCCGTCTTTCATTTGGTTCAGTCAAAATCAGTGACTGGTTAAACAGTAACTGAAGTTGAAAAAGTTAACCCACTATGTTTAAGTTAATTGTCAGGGTTTTTTTCACCTGCCAGGCTCAATGGCAAGACATCCAGACAAATTAAATATGGATGTTGCCCCCACTTACGTATTAACAAAATGCATTTCCTTACTCCCACATGTCATCAGAGCAAGCCACCGTCTGAGTGTATAATATGTATTGATTTTCAAAGGCTGATGGAGCTGAGCACCCTTTACTGAACATATCAGTGGGCCTTTAAAATCTTGTTTCTGCAATAAAGATTCTTTAGCCATGTTCTCAAAAAGAATATTTTTTTATGGCAACATACTGATTTTACTGATTTGGTATCTGCTGTCCCTCTTCTTTTTGATTTGTATCGATGGTTTTAAGGCAAGGAACTGAACTGCTTTTAATAAAAAGCATGCTTTGTTTGAAATGATAGTGGAATCACTTACAACATGTAACAGACACTAATCTGTCTTGTCTCCAGTAATAAATCAGTAGCATACATGCTGTCTTATCATATCTAGAGACAACTCAAGGTACTTTATTATAAGCTGTGCAGTGGTTTAAAAAAGAAAAAGAAAACAACATCAAAACCCACAAAACAACATTTTTCCAAAGAGAAAATAAATGAATCCAAGGTTTTCTTGTCTTTTTGCTGTGTACAGTGTACTTAAGTTGTCCATTGCATGTCTTTGAAGGACTGTAGACAGAGAGTACTAGGTGGATTTAGTGACAGTATCTATCACAGCATTAGTGAAACTCATAATCAGTCACCTGAGTTCAGTTGTGTCTGAATACATCCCATACCTTTCCTTAAGCATAACTTTTGTGGGTTGATGTGAAGACTGGAGATGCTGAACACTTCTGATAAGGCAAGCCATTCTTGCACTGAGACTCATATCTGGACCAAGGAATCTGACCTTTGCTGAAGTTCCTATATGGACTGACATTTGGAAGCTGGCTTACTTGGTGTGCTGGGATACGACTCAGAGGTCATTACAGTACTTAAATGCAGGTGATATAGATGCCATAACATAGTTGTGTTCCAGAGGAAAAGAAAAGCAACATGTGGCTTCTCAACTTTGAAGAAGCATGTGGCTTCTGTATTAACTGTCAAACATAAAAGAAATCTTACTAAAGTAGCTACACTTTGGAGATTGCATCAGGATCCAGATTTGACCAGACCTGTTCAGGCTCAACTCAGTTCAGATTCACTTCTAGAAGATAAATCCTGAAACCCTTAGCAAAAAAACCATCTATGTTTGAATCATTCTTGGTACAAAATTTCAACCTGCCTGTCTTTACTGGAAGAATAAGAGCTAATTTTGAAACAGTTCTACTCTACATATGCCCAGACTTGGAGTGTAACTTCAGTTTCATGCATTTAGGCAAGTTGCTAGCAATAGAGTACATTGTGCACATTACTCCAAACATCCCCTGATCAGTGCCAAGTGGAAGGAGTGCATTGCTTGACCTGCTGGCAGTGCTGATACCTTTCATAAAGACTAAAAACTCCATTAAAAATCAATTTTTAAAGAAAAAACATTGTCAATTAGAAGGAGAAGCATTTTCATTTCTGCCAGTTTCTCCCTCAGTCAAGCCAAACAAGGTACTGTAGAAAGGGTCTCTAGGAACTCACACATTTTTCAGCTGTGGACATTCAAGTTTGTACCTGAATAAATAACTTTATGTTACACTCTTTTCTGTACCAGTTTACAAGGTCGAAATACGAATGAACAGATGAGGGAAATAAAATAAGTTTCAAGAAAATATCTGAAACTTTCTGTTTTCAACTTTTATTCAGTTAACTGTGAGAGTTTATATGGAAATTCAGATGATCTGAATTTCCTATGACTGTTGACCTATCCCATGAAAATTCATGAGATTCCAACTAGTATTTTGTGGACAAAACTGAAAACCTTGAGGTATCCTTTTTCTCCTTGTAAAAGCATATTCTGCTGGCTCTGACATTCAGCTCCCATTTTCTGCCATTCTCCTACATCCAGTGTGCCTAACTGTGCTCTTCTCAGATAGTGCTTTCTCACTCCTGTCTGTTGAGGACAACGATTTTGTAAATATACTTAACTATTCATTGACATAGAGTCTGGAATTTGCTCTGCCCCAAATTCCGGGAGAACAGCCCTAATCTCTAGGCTACAAAGTTAGCTTCCCTACAGCTCATAAACTTTACACAATGTGTTACAGCCCCAGCAGGAGAGATTAAAAGGCTACCTGGGCACTGCAGTGGTTGGAAAGCTCTTCAGTGAGGTGGGAGATCTACTGTCAATCCACTGTCCTGATGAATATTGGCTTCTAAAAAAGATGCTAACATCTTTTTGTGGCTTCTGTGAAACCAGTTAAGTTGGATCAGGAATGAATTTACAGTAGAAACACTGCCATCACATAGTACTTCTATGTGTATTTGAGAATACTAACCAAAGTCTGCTAAACGGACTTGAATATAAATGAGCTGTCACTATAGGAGAATAGCTGAAATCATCTTGGATGTACAGATAATATTGTCTCAATTGTGAACCGTGCTTTAGAATCTCATTTCAGTCTCTACCTAAAAATCTATATGTCAGATGAAAATAACCTGAGTGCCATCTACAAACTATAACATGACACAAAAAAGCCATCTTTCTGTATGATAGAGTTACTTCTAATTTTCCCATTAGACCAAATGACATCATAAAGAATATCTGCCAACAACATGATGTAAAACCATACCATGCATAATGAAAAATAATTGCAATTCAATTACTCTTGAATTATAAAACCGTCAGCTAGGTGCAATAAGACAAACGCCTTAGAACATATGAAAAACTGCTTAGCGTAGATAATTCTGTATGTTTGAACAAAATCTCCAAAATAAAACATGTGCCGTTTGAAGGAACAGGGTAATCATGCCAGATTAATTCTCAGTTGTAGCAAAGGTTTAAGGATCAGCAATTTGAAAACCATCCCCCTGAAAAGAAAATTCTAAAAGTAAATTAGCAAACTTTTCTCACTCATAAAGGGCATACCCAGTAACTGGGCAAGAAACTTCTTTTTCCCTCTATCAATTTTTTTGCTTAGATTCTGCTTTGGCAAAGTATTTACCATTGGTGCTCAAAATCACATAATGGTTAAGGTTAGAAGGCACCTCTGGTGATTGCCAAGTCCACCCCACCTGCTCAAAGCAGAGTCACCTAAGCAAGCTGCTCAGCACTGTGGGTTTTGAATACCTCCAAGGATGGATAATCCACAGCCTCTCTAGGCAACCTTTTCAAGTGTTTGACAACTCCAGATTTTTTTACTTATGTTTGAATTTTGTTCCCTGTGTTTCAGTTTGTGCCACTGCATCTTGTCCTGTGACTGGGCACCACTGAAAAAAGGCTGTCTCTCTGTTCTCTTTCCACCCTTCTCTGAGATATTTATGTGTGTATTGGTAAGATCCTCCTGATCACTCTCTTCTCCAGGCTGAACAGTCCCAGGTCTCTCAGGCTCTGCCCACATGTGAAGTGCTTCAGTCCCCTCTTCATCTTCATAGCTATTCGCTGGACTCACTCCAGTACGTCCATGTCTTGTACTTTCTTCTACTTGCACTTGCTTAGGTACTGTGGAAAAGTTGTAGAAGTTTTGCTTCCTGTCAGTTCTGTGCTTTAGCCACACTCCCTGTTTGAATAGTGGAAAGAGAGAAAAATATTACACTGGGGAAAAAGTAGGACTCTGAGAGAAATGGCTACAGCAGTTTTTTGTAGGAGAAGCAGAGAAAAGAAAGTTTTTTGCAGAAGAGGTCCTGCCTGCACCTTCCACTGGGACTTCTTGGGCATTGTTGATAGAGGGATTTGATTCCCTTTCTTGATATGTTACCTTTTGGTAGAGTGAAGAAGAAAATACCTTTCTCGCATAATTTTTAACTATGAATACACAACAAATAAATCCCAAATATACTTCCTAAAACACAGCTTTCCCCTAAATTAAAAGTCTTACCCTGGTCCTGCACTTTCACAGACAAATGTTGTCATAGAACAAGACAGATATTACATGTATCCTGCTGCAAGACAGAACTGGGGTAAGGTTCCCACTTACATCTAGCTAAAGTGTGGAAGGTTTTGAAAGAATACTTGCTAAAGAGAGGGTAGAATTATTCAAACATGATGTGGCAACACAGTCCCAGAACTTCACAGAGAATTTCTCATATTATCAGGATTTTTTAAGAACTGACTGTTTTGTAAGTGCTCTTTTTCAGTCTTCAAATGTACTTTTGTAACATCTAGTAGATTATTATAGAATATAGTACAATTTTATTTAAGTAGATATGCTAATCTAATAGATTCTACAAAAAAGATTTCTCAACCTCCCAATGACTACATTTCAGTTTCTTAATTGACCTTTTACATGATTCACAGAGAACTTAAGTTTTGCATGTATTTGTTTTTCTGTATGTGTTAGACAACTAAAGTGCTGCAGAAGCATCAGATACAGGTTGCAAATCCTGTGAACTCCAAAAGCAGCACTGTCATATTCTGTCCCAGCTCTGATTCAAGGCTGTCTGCACAGCAGCCAGAGACCCCTGAGATTGCAGTGACAGGCAGTGCAAAAATCACTAAAATGTTGTCTGAGGTAACATTTTAAATAGAAATTTAATTATAGGATATAAGACTCAGGAAATAACACATTGTCCGAAGTGATACCTAAACGTGAAAAAAGAAGAACGTACACACATCCCCCCAAAATTGACAGAAAAAGACAAAGATTTTACTAGAAGCTAAATCTATTTTTTTTTAATATGAACCTTTACCTGTTCTACAATTAAACTCTGTCCTTAGAGCTATTTTGAAGTCCTGTAAAGCACATGCACAAGTGGCAAGTCATCTCCAATCTGTGTAAGACCACAGCTTCTAGTACCAATTTTTCATGCCTCTAACGACTGATAATTTGCATTTGTTGATTTTTTCTGCTGAATAGATATAACTGCAAGGAATGCAAAAAAAGAGGGAAGAATATGCCTAATGTCTGACCTTTTCCCTCAGGCTACCTATTGTGCTAGGCAAATGCAGGCATGAGCAGTACTTGCAGAAAGCAGTGGTAAACTGTCCTTGCTGAAGGGCATCCTGAAGGGATCAAACTTGGTTTGGTACCTGCTACCTTGTGTTAAACTGAACATTTCTCATATGCATAAAAGAAGTAAATTAAAGTTGTGATTTTGAAAAGCATGAAGTCTAGTCTTAGCCTGTGCTTTAATCACATCTCCTTTGTCTGTCCCTAGCCTTGTAACTCTTCTAATTAGTCACCTGGAGCTGTAGCAAGACACTTAGGGACAGAAGCATTCTTCCTGGCTTGTATTTGCAGCATTTTGTTGCTTTCTTCTTTTCTGTCATCCAGCTTTGAGCTGTGTTTCTTTACTGTGGCTGCCTGCTCAACCTACCCCCCTGGACCTGCTTTTACACCGTCAGGCAGCAAACCCCAGGCATGTTTGCTCCCATTTGACAATCTCTCACCCAGAGCTGTTTCACTCTGCCTTTCTTCTGACTTTAAAACTGCAGTCCTCAGGTCAGTGGTCACGGAGCCAACTTCTCAACCCATGCAAGTTAATGGAAGTCCTGGTGCTAACTAGAAATACATGACCCATGAAATTTTTTATTTACAGTGTAAAAATTGTTGTGTTGGATTGTCAGTCTTGTCCATGTCAATTATGGTTTTGCCCCAGATATTTAGCAGAAACCACAGCTGCTGCTATGATGAAGAGTAACACCTCTCACACATTCTTTCAAAGAGTAAAAAAGTAAGAGTAAAGAGTAAAACTGAATTAAATTTACAAAAACATTAGAGAGACTGACCCTTCCAGAACATGAACAGAGGTGTAGAGCTGCTACTACCTTTTAACCAGAGGAATTGGTGTGCTGGACACTGAGTTCTGCCTCTTCAATTTCAATAAACTACCCCCATAATAAAAAACTTGACCACTATCACTTGTCAGAGAATATTAGGAGAAAATTTCAGTTCCAAATGGTCTAATTTAATTGACTTGCCTAATGCAAATTTAGAGTTCTAGTATGTATAGAAGTAATCTGCCTTGGGTGACAGGGCACCAAGTAGCAAGTAATTTATTAACGCCCAGACCTCTAGTGAGCTCACACTGTCCTGTGACAAGTATTTTTGTAAATCGCTCTCCAAGATCTGATTGTCCCATTTTGAAAGCTATCCTTTAAAGATTTGTTTTTAAAAAAACGTACAAACTCCTACTGGCATTCAGAGGTATTGCCAGAAGGACAGGATTTTGAAATAGCCATTATTTGGTGCAGCTAGTTTCTAACTGCTTCAGTATACATAAAGGTCTACATATATTAAGGCAAATAACAAAGTTCATCAGGCAATATGCAATCCTATTACCTTGTGTATTAAGAATAAGGCAAATGAATGCTAGGTGATTAAACTAGAATTCATCTGAAACCACATTAAGTAATTAGATAGACCACCTAGAATTGCTGCTTAAGTGATTAAAAGTAAATCAATAAGGATCATATTGTTATATGAAGTTGTATATCCTCGTAGCATTGAGCATGTTAACTCATGTACTGATTGTGATCTGTGACTATCACACACCACACCCATATTATTAGCCTCCTGAAAAACAACTCAAAAGCCCTCCTCCTACTTTCTATGGCATTTTTAAGTTAATTATTCCTTTTCCCTAGCTTGTAACCCAAAATTAGGGTAAATGAAAACACATGAGGTCTAAGAGATAGCTAGTAACCCTGCTGTCTTTGCCATGATATGATTCACTTTGATTTGGAGCATCCATGAAAACAGGTAAACTTTGCACTCTTTAAAGAAAACTAATTTGTAGGAAAACAGACTATTTTACATTGAAATGGCTAGAGGAGCAAGAGTGTATGTATCCTGATGTTTTCTATCTGATGTTAAAATACAGTTGTATTTCCTTAAAAAACACAAATTATCATTTTCCTCATGAACAGTTAGAGATGCTTCAAACAACAGAGGATATATGTGCCTTTTAGTTGAAATACTGTTGTCTGTCCTGCTTTGATTTGGGATTGGCTTCATTAGGTTTTGATGGAGAAACTAAATTGAGTTAAAAGTGATTTCTAGTTTGGATTTCTCTGGTTGGTTCATCCAAATGAAAATCTTTTTAGCTACTGCAGTTCAGAAGACAGGAATAGTTCTTGGCATGCTACAAGTCACAGCCATTTACATCCCCAACTGGGCTTCTCTGAAAACTATTAGTTTTTTGCTGTGCTAGTCTAAAGCAAGAACTCAGAATAAATTAAAAAATATCTGTTTTAGAATTATTTTGGGAAGTAATCTGTTGCTACTTAGATTTAAGTTTCAGAGACTATAGGCTTTGTGTTTGAATCACAGTTCCTTTTTTTTTCTCCAGCAGGGGTGGGTGAGGAAGGGATGTAATCTTTGGAATCTATCTTTATCCATACTGGTTCTACACCATTGTGCATTTGTTTTGGGATGTAGGAGTTCTCACTACTAAATAGATCCAAAGAGGTAAAATTTGAGTAGTTATATGGACAGATGGAAAAAAAACAACAGAGCCTATGCCTCAAAAAATGGTTTCATAAGCACTGAGAGGTCTATTTAAAGAAGCAGATCTGATTTACCACTGCCTTGTAACATGTGTTTGCATTTACATTTGTGAAAAATAAATGCAGGATGCTTCTCATTCTTAGTTGGAAGTATTTTGAACAGGTGTTAGTGATCTTCATGAGCTCCACAAAATGGATGACCTGATGAGGAAAATCAGCAAACTTCTCTGTGGATAAGGTGGCAGGAGCATTATAAAGTAGTGTAAGTTGTGTTCTTCCTAATTTTCTTTCAAGCTTGTAATCACTTTTCATTGACATGTGCGAACACATCATCTGTGCCCTTGACCCTTTCTATGCGTTGCAGCTATGATGCAATATCTGGCTAAAGGAATGATTCTGGTTTAGATTGCTTTTTTATTTTTCTTTTCTTTCCTGTTAATTTTCTTTTAAAATTTGCTTTTCCAACTTAAATGTGGTAACATTACTTATTTTTATAATTAACTTTATCTGAAATTCAACCAAAAATAAGAAATACAAAAGTGATTAGACACTAACCTTAAAAAAAAAAAATCTTCTCTTTATCTTTGCTTGTAGTTTTTCACTTGTTGCCTAATTAAAATTGTAAAGCAAATTATTCCCTTGATCTGTTATTTGAATTCTGCTGAAAATGTTAGCTTTCATGAGTATTTAAACCTTTATCTTTAACATACAGATAGAGTTGCACATACAGTATTGGTTTCACATAATTTAATAGGTAATGTAACTCTGGGGAAGAATCTTGTTCACCCCCAAATGGACTAATTAGATAAACTGATTGAATTTTTGAGTATCATTAAACTCAGAAAGTGAAATGTTGACAGAGCTCTGATATTTTACTTTATTTTTAATACTCTATGATCCTATAAGTAATGTCACAAAAGTGACAGGTGCCTTAAGAAATTGTAGTAGTGAAGTGTGGAATTCAAAGGGAAAATCTTACCAGTTTTCTAATTACAGCAGAGGAGAACAGAAGTATGCCGATAACTTCGGCTTTTCTATGCAGTTTTCCTCA
>JBCJKH010051582.1:7191-26089 GCA_039877255.1 Loriculus beryllinus
CAAGCCCCTCTCCAGGTTTCCTGCAGCCCCTTTAGGCACTGGAGCTGCTCTCAGGTCTCCCCTTCAGGAGCCTTCTCCAGGCTGAACCAGACCAACTTATCCTCAGGTTAACTACCTGAACAACTTACTCCATTCCAGAGGTTAAGACTGGTTTTAAATATGAGAGGACTGACGCCTGCCAGGCTGAGGCAGTTTAACTCACACATTTCCTTCCCTTCCCTAATACATTTGTGAAGGAATCATGGGGAAATAATTTCAGAAAAATTAAAAAGAACTCTCGACAAAAGAATTCCATAAAACCCTGGGCAAGGGGAGGCTGAGAATGGGGCAAAGGGAGAGAAGAGGCTGATCAGTTAAATTTATGAAAACAAACAAAAAAACCCCCAAACCCCACAAACAGGATGCAGACACATTAAAAAAGCAACACTGATCTAACAAAGGAATGTGAACTACAGTTGACTTAAACAGCATCACAGCAATAGCCCTCCCCCTCCACACAAATCTCTGCATCTCTTAAAGACACAGCGTTTAGCCCCTTCGAAGTCTGTGGTTCTTTCCCCTGCTAGCCACACTATGGTTGACACCCTTTGCTTGAGCTGATTTAGCTTATTGCCTTTTCTTTCCAGACAACAAGGGTGCCCAAATCTGACCCAGACTCCAAAGCAAACTAACTGTATTATTCTGCCAGCCTTCAAGAGGTATTAAATTCTACCATTCCTGCTACATATTCTTCTCATTGAAAGAACAAACTAGAAAGGCTCCTCTGTTTCATGGTCTGCTGTTAAACATCAGGAGAGTATAACCAAGATTAGGTAACAAACACCTCGGTGAAAGGTATCATTTCTTCCCACTAACTTAATATCCAAAGCAAGAACCTATTTCTAAGTCAGTGTATGATTTTCTTAATGTGACTGCTGGTTTGCAATTACAGCTCCTGCTTACAGGTGACACAGTCTCCTTATGAGGTTTATCCCCATCCCATGAAGAACCATTTCCTCCATCCCAATGTAGAAATGGCAAAGTAAATGCCATCCCTCCCATTGTCCTTCTCTTTCATCATATTTTTACCTCCAGGAGAGAAAAGCTACTAAGAATACTACATTTTTAAGCAAGATAGCATCTTGACTTTGAGACTGAACCCTTTTCAGCTGTAAGGTCGCTACACATCATTTCACCACCCACCAAAAGCGCCTATTCTCAATGAATGCTTAAAAGCTTTTCTGGGCTAGAAAATGCAAAACATACGTGTATCTGGTGAAACCTCTTGCTTTACACATGCACTATGCTTGCTAATTAGGCTCCCAGACCTATTTGCAAAGCCTAGCAAAACTGGAATTACAGCTAAGATAGAACACAGGAGGGGTTTTGTTCAGTCCAAAATTCTTATCTTGCAATAGGAAGAAAGAGATTGCTGAGGGTCAAAATCAGTGCTGTTGCATCAGGCCTTAAATTAAATGGAAAATAGCCCATCTTCAGCAAGAAATCAGGAAAACTCAGGCTTCTCTATAGACGAGTCACTATGTGACTGGTTGCTGGCACAGAACATCACAATTTCTTTCTGTACTACAGAAATAATCTCTCTAAAGAGGGTGGAGGATTAACTAGTGACAAGTGGGCTGGAGACACTACAGAAGTACAAAAGTACTCCTAAACATCCTTAAAATCTTATCCCATGATCTTGAGTTAAACACAGCACCTTTTGAGAAGGCTCAGAACTTTCCTACCTTACAAGAAGGAGAAAATCAACCACAGTAGTGATGCTTTTAAACTCCAGCACCCATTGTTCCCCATGCTCTAACCCAAAGAGGCACAAATACTTGTTGTAATTCACCAAGGATGAAAAATACAGTACTATATAATGTCATAAAACCAGGAGACATAAGCAAAAAAAAAAAACCTCTCAAGATTTCCAAAGACTCATTTATCAAGCAGTTTTTGCTTGAAGGCAAGTTAGATAATAACATGCAGAACAGAGCCAATTTAAGGCACTTGCATCCACTATGCTATATTTAATAAGTAGCTACAGTGACTGCAGGTTGGTCTTCTTTT
Organism: Loriculus beryllinus; assembly: GCA_039877255.1. Lineage (NCBI taxonomy): Eukaryota > Metazoa > Chordata > Aves > Psittaciformes > Psittacidae > Loriculus > Loriculus beryllinus. The sequence goes on from JBCJKH010051582.1 coordinate 9,241, forward strand.
CTTTGTTCAGAAAGGCTATGGGGCAAATCATACTGATATTAGGAGAGCAGAGATTTCCACAAACCGTTTCCATGGTACTGACACTCAAGTCATTTGGAGACCCATATTTGTTAACACAGAAGACGTGGCTTCGAGCCACCCAGTCTCACAGCCATCATCACTCAATTAGAACAGGGACAATCCACCAAACAAATGGTCCAACTGGGTTTGAGCTCACTTCAAAACTTCAGGAGGCTATCGGTAACACTCAGACTTGTGACACGAGAAGATCCCCTGCGCCTGACACCCAACAGTATTTGTCAGCTGGAAAGCACCTACCTGGGATTCGGATCTTAAACTTGCCGCTTTGTCCAAAGCCACCGTCTATTATCCCATCCTCTCCAGTCGACAGCTTCACTTTCAGACCCACGAAAATCTGGATGTTTGTTTCCTTTTTAAACAAGGAACGGCCAATCACACTGTAATCATCCATCACCTGCAAGAGAAACAGGGCTTCCATGAGCAAAGCAACAAGAACCACTACACCTCTGAGGTACACGCAGCTCAGTGACTTCCAGCATCCTGCTCTTGGAAAACCATTTACCTCCAAATGAACAGAACTCTGGAAGAGTCATCAGAAATGAGTTTAAGACAATTTGCATCTAAAACCATAGAAGATTTCATGAGTTAAAATATTTGTGCTTTCACCTCCTTTCTTACAACCTAGGAAGAACGAAACCCTGCAGCAGAACGTGCTGTAAAGATCAGTTAATTAAAACGTCTCTTCTGCTTTGAAACCTTTCTATGCAAGTCACTCAAGTACCTGTGCTCACAAAAAGTTTATTCCACTCCTTTCCCACAGCCAAGTACATTATCACCCATGCAAATGTTCTGCCTCTTAGCTCCAGACCTGCCTCCAACAGCTACACCTCTGAAAAAGGGCCAGAATTACTCTGAGTTTCTAAACAGAGCCTATTAAACATTCACCTTTACACATGGATTTGTGAAACTAAAGGCCCTATGACCATTATACCCAATTTTAATTTCAAGGTTTGTAACCCAGTGGGAAGAGCCATTCCGAGTCCAATTGTTAATGAAGCTATCAGGAACAAGCGGCAGCAAAGCTGGGGGGTGAAGAAGAGATAACCAACCCTCCCGCTCAGGCACTATGAAGGGTAAGATGCACTCAAGTGAGCCTAATCCTGGAGGTGTGAATATCGACTACCTCACCCATGGCCTTACTCTCACAGCTGTGGCAAGAACATTTATTTATCAGAAGAAATAAGGGGATGCTACTTAAATATTCTCACGATGATTTTGTGTGTGCGTGTCCCAGTTCTTCTTCACATCTGCAGAGCAAATTTTAGATAAACCTAAGTGTTCCAAAGGCCAAAGTGACTTAGAAAAGTCAAGAATTATAACCAATCTTGAACACCTACCTTTAGTCATTTAAATAAGGATTCAAAGTACTCCTGGTTTATTAAGCTACTCTCCTTCACTGAAGCCTCCTCCATAGCCAGCAGCAGTGCACACACAGACTCAAATCCCTGACACTGTTTATGATGTTGTAACATGTGCCTCTTAATGCCAACCTCAGTATAGCAGTAAATCTACCATCAGAAATTCCATTTTTGTTTAGTTCTAAACGGGCTTCACTTGACCTGGAGAGGTGTGTGCAGTATCAGGGAGCACTGGCAGGACCTCACCCGGCAGGATGAGGAATGGCTACAGCCCCTCTTCCTCCTCCCATGGGGAGATGACCAGAGTCCAGGCAGCTCCGCTCCCACCAGGTGCAGAGTCCAGGCTGCAGGCAGCGGCATCCCAACAACATTCACTGCTGGATCACCCACTCACCTGTTCCCATAACCTCATGTTTCTGGGTTTTGGTGCGTCTGCCCTCTCCCCTCACTCAACAAGCACTGCTCCAAAACACCTTGTGAACCAGTAAAGGAAGCATCACTGCTCAGCAACCTCTAGCTTGTATTTAAAACTGAATAATGTCTTTTACTAGAGTCACTGATAACGGGTGGTGGTAGAGGGGGAGATAAGCTCCCAGGCACACTTGCCTTTCTTCAGGTCTGAAATAAAAGACTCATGGCAAAAGCAGCTGTTATTTCCAACCTGCAGAAGCACCTGCAGCCTTTAAAACCTTTATTCTTCCAGTTGCAGTAGCTGCTGACATAAAAACATTACTTCTTCCAACAGATCTTTTATTCCTAAAACAAGAATGTCAAAACTGAACATGTGTCTTCTTGCTGCTGGCTACGTGCTCCTCACCCCTGTGATTGAGGTACAGTCTGTCTCCTACCCTCCAATGAGGATCTTTCATGTACTTTATTTTTGCAGTTATCCCCCCAAAATGGCACAGGAAGCAAACTTTTGAGACAACACAAACATCTTTTTTCCAAGAGCGCTTCAAAGTATCTTTAATTTAATTAAAAGGGAATTAAACAGGGTGAGCACTCAGAACAGGCTCAATGTGCCAGTTCAGAGCCCTCCCCAGCAAGAACTTGGGATGAGTTCTGGGAACAAGCGTTACACACATCTGGTACCTTCAGATTAAAACCTTTATGACCCAAAGTCCTAGTCTTGTATGCTACATACTACACACTACATACCCCATCCTGTGCCTGTCCCCCCAGCCAGCCTCTTACCAGTTCACCCCCGAAGACTAAATAAGAGGATGCCTCCTGTAACAAGAACTGATCCATCTCTGCAATAAAAGGAATGGGTGAAGAGGAGATAATTGCTACAAAGGAAACCTCATTTTCTCAACTTTAAGACCATGTGAGAAAACTAAAAGAAAAAAATCCCAAGTTCTTTGTTTTAGTCCTGCTTTGCAAGCAGGCACAGAAGCGCGTGTTGTGCTCGCCAACTGAAACTCAACACTTCCAATTACTTTACCAGCAATTTACCTCCAATCGCTGGGGTTTAAGTTAATCCCCTTTGAGTTCTCAGAACATCTACAATGGCAATCACTTTGCCTATTAGCTGAACAGCCTTTTGGGAGATTTTTGCTTTCCTCTCCCTCTTTTTTGTTCTAAACTATTATTAACTTAAGAAGCCGAGCGCTGCAGCGGCAGGAAGGGATCCACAGCCCGCGCCGCAGCGGCAGCAAGGGGCCCAGCAACCAGGGCAGACTAATTTTATTAACTTCAGGGAAACTTCAAAAAGCTTTAGGGCTTTAATGCCAGACAGAGACGACCCCAAAAGTCAGTTTAAGTGCTGCATAAACAAAGGATTAGGGCAAGCAAAAGCTGAAGGCTCCTTGCGTTTCTTGTTTATACTGTCGGAGGAGCGGGCAGGCTGGGAGAGCGCTGCCTCCCGGCTCTAATCCCTGCGGTGTACAGTGGCGGTTCAGTTCACTGACCTACATTACCATAATATTTTCTTAAATTTATGGGCAGAGGTGCTGCATCAAACTCACTTAAGGACTTTAAAAAAAGAAGAAAAGGGGTGGGGAGGGAGAAATACCCAGAAGAGAAAAATAGTGCTGGTACAGCCTCCCCTTCTCCCTTAGGTTAGATCAGCAGCTTAGAAAGGGATTTCGAGTTCAAAGGGAAAGTCTCTGTTACTCTTGTTTTATGGCTTAGACCAGAGGACACAATAGCACTGAGTTTATGAAATATCCCTTCCCACTCGGCTTTTGTGTTTGCAGGGACAAAGTAAACAGCCCTTCCTAACCACAGCACGAGCATCCCTACGGCACCTCTGCTAATACCAACAAGTTCACAGGGAACATTAACCACTTCACATTCCCCGTCTAAGTGGCACTTATACCACCGCATATTGTTTGTAAAACCACTATTAACATTACAACTCAGTGCAAACTAAAGTACAATTCCAAGGAAAATAACTGTGATTTCCCTTTGAGCAGGGACACAAGCTGTACTGCACAGCCTGTTAAACCACACGGGTTGATAAGGTAACTCTCAAAGTTCTGTCAGCTGAACACCCCTCAACAACCCATCACACACATCTTGAGAGCAAATAACTCCATGTCCTAACATATCTGGAGGAAAAAAAACAAAAGGGGAGGGTATCAGATCAGAAACACAGAAGAACCAAAGTGGTGCCAGAATGAGAAGGGAAATAAGGAACGATTTGAGACAGAGAAAGCAAAAGCACTGAATATTAAATACTAGAAAGAGGCACAGGGAGACAAAGAAAAACCTTTCCCGATTTAATCTACAATTTTATGGGTTTAAATGGAAATAAAACATCTCTTTAAAAAGGATAAAAACACGTTTGAGGATTATTCTCAAACTGATAAATGAAGTCAAAGCTGAAAACAACAGGAGGGGAAAAAAGAACAAAAAGAACCTCCAACTAACACTGAGAACACAAAGAATTTTTATTGCATTTTTGTACTTTAGGACGAGTACACTTGAGACATCTTCATCATGATCCCTGAACAGCTCATTTATTTCTAGAGAACAGTTCCGAGCACTTTCCATTGCTGTGTCAGAAATGAGAATATTCTGGAGGCAGCAAATTCCTGCTCCTTTTTAAAAACACAGCTTCATGTACTAGGAAAGCGATGGGATGTGAGGATGCAAAAAGGTGAAGGAGAAAAGAACAGAGAGGGACAAAGAACAGGGGTTTAATGAAGTCCTCACTGGAAATCAAGCAGGAGACAAGGACAGGCTTGCAAAGAGCTGCAGCGGAAGAGGACAGAGATGTCTCTTGGAACAAACCCGCATCCCCTTCTGAAGGCACCACAAGGATGTACAAACATCCTAAGGCTGTCCCCTTCCCACGCCACCTCCAGCTCCAGTGTGGGGATCCTCTGCCTAAAGACCAACTGTCCATCATCTCCCTCGGGTTACAGACTCCTCCTGTTTGGTCAACAAGGTCTGTTAATACCAAGCAATGCCTGCCTGTGCCACACTGCTGCACAACTCAAATCCAAGCGAAGGTGCGCAGGAGAGGGATGGCCACAGTTCAGTATTATGTAGGTTTAGTTTCACTTCACCTTTTTACTTTCAAAACACCGAGGAAATTACATTTATATAGACCCTCAGTTAAAGTTGCAGAATTGGGCACTTAAGAAATGCCAGATGTCCACAGAACCTTACTCCTATCCCTCTTTAATATGCCCCATGATACAGCCTTTACACAACCACATCCAAAAGCATTTCACAGGAACCCTGCCTTATTAAGTGCACAGGGGAATAGAATTAATGTTGCATAGGCAACTGTAAATCTGGCATTTCCGAACTTCCAACTGCTTGAGTTTTGCAACCTAAGTAACATTCTTAATACATTTTTGGCTCCAATAAATAAAATGGATCATGGGTTGCCTTGCTGACAAACCCATTCCCCCACAGGTGACTCTTGCGCAACCTCAGAAAAATCAAGACCAGCTGTCCATACACTTGCAAGGCCCAAAAAGCATGTCTGCATTTTGAATGTCATCATATAAATAACAACCATAGGTGTTACTCAAACCTTGCAGAATTCTACTGGCCAGTCATATGCAGCGAGCCTTTTCTGTGCTGAGGAGTGAACAAGATACCCATCTTCCCATACGAGCGAGCAGCAGATTCTGTGCTTGGCCAGTACACTTTTATGACACATACATTCTGCTGCATTAACCCATATGCTGTGTCAGACGGCAAACATCACCCTTCCTTTCTCAGCACTGGTATTTGTTTAATAAGCACACAGCCCTCCCTTCTTCTTCCCCTTTCCCCCACTAAGCTTCTCAAACCCTTTTACTCAAAACCTAAACAAGAGCCAATAAATAAATGCGTCTTTTATATTCCTGCTTTACAGTGCATTTTAACTGGTGAATGTGCTGTGCACTTTTATTCACCTGAGCGCCTTCATCCCTGTATTATGGCTGTATTTAGCATACCATCAGCAGCCAGGCAGAACCAAACAAACTCATGTGCAGACTTCAAAGCAGGCAAAATATTAATTGTGGCGTCTGCGTGTTTACAGTGGATGGAGCGACATCCACCACGGCCCTACTGCGGTCCCCATGGGTCCCACAGCCAGCTTTCACTGGGCAGCTTGGTCCTGTTATGCTGTACCAGTCACCCAGACAGCATCCACTGCCTGGCCTTGTGTTTTACCTGCTATCCTACTGGTACTACAGTGCCACTGCAAGAACAGCAGCAGCCCCAGCAAGGCAATGAAACATCCTTTATCCAGAAATAAGTTAGATGGAAGAATCAGCAGCCCTGAGGAGGAGGACTTGGGGGTTTTGGGTGATGAGAAGCTCCCCATAACCTGACAGCGTGCACTTGCTTTTAATTTTCCATTCAGGCTTCAGAAGAGATGCACTGATTAAAACCTCGGTACCTTCCTTGCTTTCCCATCTTGCTCCTGCAGCAATACTTCTCCCTTTGGGGACACTTACATAGCACCAATATTCAAATAACCAGTCACATGTTGTTATTAAGCATTAAGTGATGCTTCCATCCTCCCAAACATAAGCATGCGAGGTACACAGTGGCCTCGGCCCCCACAGGAACGAGTGCACTGAGAAAATTCACTATCCAGCAACCCCCAAAACTTGGGAACAGAGTGGCTGTGAGTAACACCAGGACATCCCATGGCTGTGAGACATGGAAGGAAACTGCTGAAGAAAGAAGTGCAGTGTGATAAAGCCTAAGAACAAGGCAAATAATGAGAAAAATACATTAAAAACTTCAAAGTACACAGAGAAAATGAGTTCTTAATGTCAGAGGAACACAAGGAAAGCATCTTTAGGAAAGACAAACCCATTCTCTTTGGAAACATTCTGCTATGCTTCAAATGGGAAACAATCACAGCTGAGACTTGCGCATGTTTTTCACCACACAAACTTAAGTGCAGAAGGTGCAGCCTGTGCTACGCAAGCAAGGCAGAGGGTTTTCCTTCTCCTTTTGTTTCTGACAGAGCTACTGATTTATGAGCATCCTCAACAATAGGACCCAGTGGCAACCATCCTAAGATAAATCCTGCTGGTGCAAACACTTTCAAAACAGGCAGAATATCTGAGTCACACAGGAAAGCATGATGCACTTCTACGGTTCACCTTGCAGTTCAAACTCTCTGCTCTCAACCTGTGTGTCCATGGAAGCCAAAGAGCAAATAACGTGACAAATAGAAGGGGTTTACCCCAGGAACAGAGTATCTGCTTCATGAGTCAGGCTGGAATCAATCTGCAATGCTGTGCAGAGGCAGAACTGAGGGGAAGGTATTTCAAAAGTGATTTGGGGATTAAATACAAGTCTCTTTGCCCACAGAACTGCCAAGAGCTGACTGGTGAGCTAGAGGTCTCCAGAAGGACAAGACCAAGGACAGCAGTTGCCATTCATCCTCAATCTCCAGGTCCAGGGACTGCTAACCTACTCTACTTCAATAAGCCCACAATCACCCCCACTGCTCTCTGCCACTTCAGAGGGACAAATCTTCTTCACAGCATCTCATTTACCCCTTTTTTCACAAGGACCCCCACATCGCACTCCTTGAAGCAACACTGGTGCTCACAATAGCACTCTGAGCCTTGCCTTTACCCTGTTATCAGCGCAAGCCACTTGTTGCCAGCCTGGTTCTTTTTCCTATCGAAGGCACATTTGTCAGGCAGCCAAGGCTCTGCATAAATAAAGTGTCCAGAGAGCGACAGTCTCTGCCTCCCTGTAACCACGCCAGAAAGATGCTCTTGACAGGAACTTCCTTCCACTGAACTTCTCCCCCCTCTCTGCAGGAGCAAGCTGAGACTCGTATTTCACATCATTTTAAAACCATCAAGTCAAGCAATCACAAACCCCTGCCTCTGAGCTCGGAGGGAATGGCAGATTTTGATTTGCCTTACAACCAATGCCTAAAAGACCTATTCTAACCACAAAGCAAATCGGGTCTGCAGTAAACCATGAGCAGTCACACACTTAAAACAGCTCATACTAACAGAGAGAAATCATAACTGCACTTTGAATCATGCAGTTTTTCCAGAGCCAAGCTGCAATCCCAGCATGGCAAGAAGCAGGTTTCCTGCACTCTGCAGCACCTCAGACAAGGCTGACTTCACCCAAAAAAGCAACAATATATAATTTAGAGCCAAATTTCTAAGGTACTACAATAACACATCCCTAAAGAAGAGATCAGCAAATAAATAAGCAAGGATGTGAAAAGAGGCTCAAGGTAAATTCAAAGTCTCTGGGGAACAGCAACAGTCAGGCTTTGATTCTTTCTCCCCTAGTGCTCCACTCTGCATTAAAGAACCAGGGTACCAAAAGGAAACAGTGAGCACAAGGGTACCTGAATTTCTGTAGGACATTCACCATCACTGGAGCAGATGAGAAAACCCAGGAAGCTGAAGTGTGAATTTTCACTAAAACCCACTAATTCAACACAGTTGGTGAGTTTAAATGTGATTTATAAAAGATGCTGTTTACCCAGTTCATGGATCTGAATTCTGTGTGAAACAGCAAAGCCATCACACTTGCTCTTAGAGAGCCAGAAAATCTTTGAGAATAAATTTTCTTTGTACTTAAAAAAAAACAAACAAACACCAAAAAAACCCATCTAAAACCCATAAAAAACCCACCCCCAAACCCACCAACTTAAAATCCAGGAGGGTGCTGTGCCCAAGGGGCCCAAAAGAAAAGCCCTGTGGTGCTGAAACTTAATGAATTTACAGTTCTTGCTATTCCCTCAGCACTCTGACATTAATCAGAGCACGAACAAAAAGCCAAACCATAAATGCCTAATTTCTCCTGGGTAAATGGGTAGTTAAACCGCAGGGAATTGATTCTAATTCCAGCAGCAGGAAGGGGGAGAGCCCCCATCACATCAGCAACAGTGTTTTACCAAGGGACGCTCCTGAACCCTGCTGCACCCCATGTTTCCATGGATGTGTGTTTCCAGCCGGTGCTAAGCCCAGGAATGCAGCTGGTACAGCCCCTGCCTCCCTTTCAGGATGCTCTGGGGCTCATTTTCCCCAGCAGCGTTCTCTGGAGGAAAAGTTCCCTTCTCATGGAGGTAACCTGCATTTTTTAATTATTATGATGATTTTTATGCCTTCCCGGGGAGGAGGGGAGAGCTTCCTTGCTCAACAGAAACTTTCCTGCATCAGTGCCAAGAACAGACACCCTAAATTGAGCGATCCTAATCTCCAGCCATCAGCAGCAGGGTGGGACCAGCTGATTCAGACTTTCTGTGAGCCAATGACTTTGTGTACTAAAATAAGGCACCGTACCACCCAACTGTTCCTGCTGCTTGCTGCTCTGCAAGAGCACAGGCTCAATAGCAGCTCCCGACTGGAAGCATTTCCCCAGCTGGCACGGCCCTCTTCCCACCGGCTCTCCCAAGTCCCTGCGTGCCCCTCTGACTTCACACGGTGAGGGTTCCTTAGGACACTTGCTCACCATCGTGCATCAAGAAAAACACCAACTCTGAATATCTGTAGTGCCACGGGAGGCAGAACCTGAGAACAAACCTGACCTGCAGAGAGCCTGGTCAATGGCAACTGGTCATGCACGAGGCCAATTTCTATGCATACAGTGGGTCCAACTCTAGGGCCCCCAACACAAGTGGGATGTGAAGCTGTTGGAGTGAGTTCAGAGAATGGACTTCCTGCTAGAGCAACTTGCTCCAAGCCCCTGTGTCCAGCCTGGCCTTGAACGCTGCCAGGGATGGAGCATTCACAACCTCCTTGGGCAGCCTGTGCCAGTGCCTCAGCACCCTCATAGTAAAGAACTTATCTTTGTATTTAATCTGAGTCTCCTATTTAACCCATTCCCCTTACGCTACCACCACAGTCACTGATGAAAAGTCTCTCCCCAGCATCCCTGTAGGCCCCCTTTCACGCAGTCTTTACATTTCAATGTCCACCAGTAGATGCGTTTACATAGAACAAAAATTCCCCCTCCCCATGTATAGCACTGAAGTGGCAGCTTACCCTTTCCACTTGTCCTTCTTTGTGCTTCAGCTTGTACACTTTCAGCTTTGGCAAGAAAGTCTCCATGTAGTTCTTGTCTTCCATGCCTTGGAGCAGCACCCCATGGAATGCCAGCCTGCAGGTATTTGCATGGATATCTGTATCCAGCTTGGAGCCGATCACAAGGCACAGTTTAGGACAAGTGACTGGTTTTTCAAACTCCAGCAAAGCCCACTGTTGCCTTGGGAGCTGGACTTCTCCTGCCTGGTCATTCTCTTTGTTCTCGGAAGAATTTGAGTCCTTGGACAAATACACCTCTTGATAAAGATAATCTTTGTCGAAATCAAAAGCATTTTCTTGAACTTCTTCATTGAAATCAACAGGGGCCGGACTGAAAAACATCACTCTTGCCATAACGGTTTCATGGCCAACTGTGATATGGAATTTGGCCTTGGTCTGCAGAGCACCTCGAAAATACTGGATTTTCTTCAGGGAAATGATTGCAGCGTGGATGGTGTGAAGTGACTCCGGGGTGCAGATCAGGCCTCGTTCTAGCAGCTTGGGATCAAACTGGGTTACGCAGATGCCCACTCTGTCACCCTGCATAGCATAATTCACAGGAGTACGAAACATCTGCATGGACTTGATTTTCTTTGTCACCTGTTGAGAGAGCAAGAAAGAGAAGCCATTAATCACCATGTCAGTCTATGACATTCCTTATATTTAAAAATCAACAACTCAAAGCTTTCTTGTACAGATATGTATTGTCATAAATTCAGGGCTAATACCACTGTCACTAACGTGGGGTTCCACCTCTTTGGATTATTATGAAGGGAAAGATACTGCCTTACTCAACCTACTGCAGATCAACCCTTCATACCTGTCCAGTACCCTGCAGACAATTTAATCAGCCCATCTATATTTGTCCTGAATGCAAACGGTTCTTCCCCTTATGTTCATGGTATTTATTCTTCTGAAGTTCCCACAGAGCAGAGGAGAGAGGGAGGAAATGAGAACATCACATTCAAGCCTGCTTCTTTTTTTTTTCCTATATATTCTCAGCACTAGAATCGATTGTAAAAGCAGTATAGAGTACAGAATGGGGAAGGGGAGGGGTTATGGATTAGATCAGGCAAGAACCAAACTGGAATTGCATCTCCTTCAAAAGGTCAGACATGGAACCAGCAGAGAAGTGAATCAGTGAGCTGATCTGTACCCACTGGATCAAGTAACAAGAGCCAGAGCAGCTTTAAATCACCAGCTTCCTGTTTGCTGAGCAGCCCATGAGCACCAGTACAGTATTGCATTCCCTTTCACTCTGACCCCAGCTGACAAAAACATTTGTCCATGGTTCAAATACTCCAAATGTACAGTTTTCTTCAAGAGACTCAAAATTCATTTTTGTTTTGTCTGGCCTTTCAAATACAAACCTGGAAACTCTGAAAGGAATACAACTGGCCCTCAGCATTAGATTTGTTTCTCCTCTGCATACCTCATTTTCCCCATGTGTCCCCATGGGTTACACCACAGCTCTAAACTTCCACGTATTTTATCTTCACAGCAAAACAAATTTCCAGTAGGGAATTTGGGCTGGATCACAGAATCCACCAAGTTACCAACAGAATGACCTTACTCACTTTGGAGAACTCTGCCCTAAGCAATAGGAGCTCATAACTAAGAACAGCTATGAGCAACATCTTCAATATCTTTACATTTATCTTGAGCACCCAATTCTTGTCCTCAAAGTCCACTCTTCAAAGCAACTTCTGTCTCATCCTGCCTATGATAACAGCACAAGGCCTATTTTGGCAATTCAATAGACATTTTACTTTTCTTTGGGGGAATTAGGCACTTAAAAAAGAAAGAGTGAACAATACTGAGTGTAACTTTAATAAGAGACTTTATTGTGTGCAAACAATGAAGATAAAGATGGAAAACCAGTATAAAACTTGTTACGAACTTCACAAAAATTCATTCACGTTTTGTTTCCTCAAAACAGCACAAGGGAATTGATGATATCTGATCATATCAATCAAGAGCCATGTGTTGAAATCTTACATCACTTGCAAAGGGATTTGCTTCCCTGTTTAAATTTTATTTGTATAATCACATTAATGTTCCTCAAGCATTAGGTAAAGGTCTATCAAAAGGGTGAGAAAGAAGAAGTTCATGTTTTTCAAATGCCAATTAAAAAAAATGCAAACCAGAAATCAAAAGCACCCAACCAGTTCATCCCTTGAGATAAACAAGTGTGTTCAATATGAGGCAAGAACCCGGTTTTTGAAGACCAAAGGACAAGCCCACTAAGATTTTCAAAGCAGTTAAGCACAGACTAATAGAAAACAGGATACAGAAAAAGTCCACTAATGACTTTTTCCTCTGATATGCCAGGGCTTCTTTCCCCTTATTTATCCAACTTCCATTAAGTTATCAACCATATGCCATTGCTCAAAGCGTCTTTAGATAAGAACCTAGTCATCCTGCTGGCTCCCAATGCTGCGAGTGCATCTTTCCGATAGGAAAGATGCATCAGCCCTACTTCCCTGTACCAGTGACAAGGAATTCCAAGCTAAAATAATTACTCTCAGTAACCTATTAGAAAAAATACTGATTACAAATGCAGCGTTTGTCAAAGGAGTATTACATATCTAGTACAAAAAGAGACTCCAATACAAATGGAGAGGACTACAACCAGTTTAAAACCAAGATCGCATCTCAGAGCCCGGATGCTAAGAGCAGCACCCTTAAACTTATATCCAGAAAGGATGAGGAACTGATGAATGAAGAAAGCACCATTTCAACCCTGAGGTTTAGAAACACACCAAGAGCAAGCCTGCCTCAACCAGCACCCAAACAGGAATTAAAAATAATTAAAAAAACCCCAAAACACAGCCTTGAAAGGCATAAGCTGACCATATAAGGAAGCAAAGTGCCAAATACAAGAAACCCCACCTTATTTCACCCAGCAGAAGTGCCTCCTTACAGCTGAAGAGGAAGAGCAAAGCCTCAACTGCACAATCAGGACACATCCCGTATCCATTGCTTTTGCAAGGACTCCCTTCCTCCTGATTGCTCTGCTACAGACCCAAACCAAGAACGAGGCATCTCATCTTCCAGCTTCCAGTATCACCTCTTGGTGGTCAGAGGATACCAAGCTACAATGCCAAAAAAACACTGCCCACTTGTCTGACAGGTACCACAATTTTCAGTCTTCACCCAACCCCTGCCTAAGCACATTCACTGGAACAAGCAAAGCTCTAATTCAGACCTAAGATGGCTCTTACACATAAGCGCATCTGTCCAGAAATCCACTTCTAATCATGAAGAAAGCCATATTCTTTGCTTTTAACTCACATCACCCCCCCCAAATCCAACCTGCACCTTACCATTTCCACATGAGAACACTGTGTGAGATGCTACCCAAACCCTGCTAACATCACAACTCTTCCCATCTGCTTTCTGACACAGGCAGCCATTGGGCTGGTCATGCTTGACTTGCCTTGCAGTATTATTTGTTCTTAAGATGCTCTTTGGCCTCCAGTCCTTACATCTCCTCCTCTACCTGGGACTCACAAGGGGAACACCAAGGGCACCAAGCCCCATTGTGCCTTTATCTTCTCTCTGCATTGCCTCTTCCACATTTGGGTGACTATTCACGTAAGGGAAGACCACATCCTCTTTTAGTCATCTGGCCAAAAGAGCCCGAGGTAGGTAAGGAAGAGAACCCAAACACTCCAAGGACGTGTGGAAGGAAGCAAAAGCCAGACACCTACTTTATAACCTTTCATCTCCAAATGACTAAAATCTCTTGGGGGTTTTTGTGACAAGAAAAAAAGGAATCTTAAGACACAACATCCTTAAACTGAGTGGTGCTGCTTGTGCCACCTATCACTACAGATGACAAAGCACACCTTTTAAAAGCAGAATGTAATGCCAGTCAGTTTAGCCAGCAAGTATCTAGGCAGCAAATGGCAGACCCATAATAAAACTATGACATAGAATAAGCTTAACATTTACATTCCAATTAAAATTTCTGCAACTTATCAAAAACTATTTCAATAAACCATTTTTCAAAGGAAATAAAAAAAAAAGCCCAAAAGAAGTCAAAGCCAAGGCAGATGATAGGTTACAGAAAGGCTGTCTGGAATTTTCTGCTTCCAAAAGAACTGAATTCTCTTTCTTTTCCCCCCAAATACATTTAGGTTTAGAACAATAATAATACTTTTATCTGAAGACTTCAAAGTCACATACAGAAGAATGTATCACAGTAAACACAGGGTTGAAGGTTTTATAGAAGAACTTCCACTGGGGTTTTTTTTTTTCTTCTTCTTTAAGAGAAATTTGTTTACTACCAGCCTTTGAAAAGCATGAAAGGGAGGAAACTATAGGGCAAGGAAGTAAAACTTTCACGTGTAAGGAACATTTAGAGCTTTGTGAGAAGGCTGGTTTGGGTAGAATGTGCGACATGTAGCCCACTGCGAGTAACAGTATATCTCAAATAAAAATCAGCCCATGAATATACATAATCCAAAAGGTAATTCTCCCAATCTCTGAAATGTAATGGAGCCACTCTAGATCACTGAGGCATGAATATTTACTGTATTCAGGCTTTACTGCTCTCGATCTGGGTTCAATTTTGCAAATTAAAATGAAGGTTCTGTGGATAGAGAGATTAAAGAAGAGCATCCCAAAGCCTGCCTGTTTCCTTGGTGTGGCAGCAGTGATCTGGTTACCCTTCTGTTAGGTTATTTCTTTTTACTTAATGCAGTAGGTCAAAAGCAATCGAGAGTGGAAAGAGGAGGTCATTACTGGGTCACAACCTTGGAGTTAAAGGCTCGCTAAGGAAAACAAACAGAAAGTGAACCTAAAACTGCATTTAAAAATAAAACCTGTAATGAAAAACTAATTTTTCCAGCTCTTTTCACTTCTATTTTGACAGGTCAAGAGGAAAAACAGGAACAAAGTTCTTCTTTCTCATGAACAGAAATCCCTTTCTGAAAATAAGCTCATTAATAGAAACCATGATTTATGCAAAATGAAATAAAGGTGATGAATAATTACCGAGAGATCTGGTAGGCTTCATTTGCAGTGGCAAACGTTAACGTTCACCCTGATTTGTACATTTTCTAGGAAATACTTGGAATAGGAATACAGCAGCACCAGTGCAACGCAGCACACGCAAGTACACCCATCAGTATGAATCGAATGACATGGTACCACTCCTAGTGAATTCCTCTTACTAATTACAACCAAAACAAAAGCTACCTCTGCTGAGAGGAGAGAGGTCATTACTATCAGCCAACTTTTTAGTTTATGAAATTAAAAACAATTGGGGTATAAAATCTTTGCAGCTTTTCCTTGATGTAGGATTTTTTTTCATGGCAAAGAGTTTAACTGGAGCAATTCCTAAAACAAGTCAGCAACAGAGATTAAGATTAGATGAGTAAATTTATACCCTCTGCATTGTATGTTGTTTTCAAAATCTAAGCAGTTAAGTCTAGAGTAAAAACAAATGGATTTATCCCTATCACCTTGGCAAATGACACTGAGCTATTAAAGGAACAAAGCAGCAGGGTGCAAAGTTTGATATAGCAAAGCCAAATTCTACTGCACAGATACATGGTATAAAACAAAAATCAAGGTTACAATAATGATTCTAATTAATCCATTCATACGCAACTGGGGGAAGAAAGGGGGGGAAGAGCAAAGAAACAGGGGAAAAACTGGGGAATGACTGAAGAGACTAATAAAACTGGAAATAAAGCCAAACCGCAGTGTTCAGCAGCCAGCATAACCAGCATTCACCATATTGAGGTGCCATGTGATGCCTTGTGAAAGAAGAAATTCATGCTCTTTTGCCTCTGAGCTCCATCCCGGTACCAAAGGGTTACTGCGCTCTGAACCCTTCACCAAGGGCCTTACTGAACATCTAATATTTTTCTTTCTGCTTTCTTAAAGGCCCCAGATGTGTTCTTGCAGATCAAAAGAGACCAACTTATAAAGTTAAACGAAATCAAGGGCTTTTGTTCCAAGGCATCGTTGCTGAACTAATTATTCCTGGATGTTGTTTAATGAAATAGCGGTGCCATATATTAGACCAGTTAACAGGATGAGTTGTGTGAGTTATAGGAAAGGTCTGATCTGGGATTATAAATTTCAGGTTTTCTTCAAAGGAGATGAAACAAACTGCTCAACTCCCCAGTCCTTTCTGTCACTGCAAGACAGAAATAAAGGAACCCAAAAATGTATGAAAGCTGAAATATCATTCTACATATTTACCCTTCCCTGAATGATAGAGAACAAAAGATGGGGGAGTTCAAAATCCTCCTGAGGTTCTTTGAGAAGGGGAAATGAAGATCTACATTATCCTGCCTATTCCCTGAATGCCACATAGCACAAGTGAAAATAAACATTTGTCAGGCCTTAGAAGAAGCTTCATTTTAGATGTGTACACACAAGGCAGGACTCTCATCTTAAACAATCCAATGCAAATAGTTACCACAGCCATTATTAAGCATTTTTATTATCGGGGAAAAAAGGGGATGGTGTGTAAGAGAAGTACTTTTTCAACATCAAATTATTAGTGGAATTGGATCTTTTACATTATTCTGCAGCCCTCAACCGCACCAATGGTTAAATGCTTATTTAACTGTACATTTACCTTACTGAGAGAAACAAAAGACTTTGGAGATCCCTAAGGACATATCAGACTCAACTTTTCTGAACCCGGGCTCTTACATATTCAGACAATAAACACTTCTCTTCCCTACTGATAGTCTCTTCTGTGTTTGTGTTTTACAGCCTGACACCAGCCAACCCAACACTTGACACCTAATTAACAGACCTGGGAGCTGGAGGTCCCTATATTGATCACAGTAAATGGGATTAGTGGGAAATAAAGAGTTCAAAGGGTCTTGACCAAACCTGAACAGAGCCCAGCTGTGACAGCTGCTATGAATTTGTGTACCCAGTGCCCCAGTGTCTGGATTAAGAGGGCTC
>JBCJKH010051585.1:1216-12679 GCA_039877255.1 Loriculus beryllinus
TTTTGGGGCTAGTTTCTGTTGCTCACATAAGTGCGACTCTGCCCGTTAAATTTTCCTAGTAGTAAATTGTGTGTATCTATCATCTGCCTTAGTAAGTCATAACAGTCAGGGGATGCTGGTTTTCCTACATGGCCTCACAAGCCAAGACTCATATAGTGGGTCTCATCATCCTACCCCCTTATTACTACTGTTACCTTTCAGCTGGCCTCAAGATCCCTTCCCCATATGTTGCTACAGGGATCATTAATTTGTCACTGATACTCGAATCCTGCTAACTTGTAGTTAACTACCCCAGCACCCTGGAAGGATTTAGGGCATACAAGTACCTAGAGAGGGAATCAGTACATATAGGGCTTAAATAGAGTATTGTCTTCTTGCAGGCTTTGAACAAGGAATGCTGGCAAATGCTCTAAATATAACGTACTGGCCCTGTAATGCAATGCTCGGACCAACACTCATATCACTGTGGTTATCCTGGAGTTAATGGTTGCTGAGGGAAAAACTGCTAGTATACCCCAGGCAGTGATGTTAGGGCATATGGCATATGAACCTGCAGTCCCCGTATGGTCACTTCATTCATCATGATGACTTTTATAGTCATATCAGATGAATGTCTGACAGATTAATGCAAATAAAGGCATTGGGTATTCATTAAATTACCAACAACAACGACTAACTTAAGGCAAGATTCCCTGGCTATGCTTGTGACACAGGCTTTGCTCTCTCTCAGAGGGTGTGAAATGGCAGGGAAAGGCCTTGCTTCCAACTGCAGCAATAACTGTGGCAGAGACTATAACCTTTAGAGATTTCCTGGAAAATGAATGTAAGTAATACTGAGTAATTGAGCATCAGTTAGCCCTCCATAAGCAGAATTTCATGGCAACTTGTGTTGCTGTCCTTTACACACTGTGCTTGATTTACGCACCTGAGAGGGATGAGTGATGGACAACGATCTGCACATGTACAGCCCTACTATCATTTGCAGCCCTTTCACAGTGAGAGTGTCTCATGAATTGTTAACAGATAAGAGGAACATTCATAATTTTGAGGCAGAAGATAGCTGATCACTATCAACAGGTTTCTGTCTTCTCAGAGGACTGGTTCTAGAAAGTGTTTCTCACAGTTGGTCTGTCAGTGTTTGCTGATTATTTCCTTACTGCTGTCTGACCAAGGTTAAGGTCTTAGAGGGCTTGTGTGAATTTGCCAACTGAAAACAGGCTTGAGCTAGCATTGGTTGTCACAGATGAAAGGTAAGTATGAGAAAAAGATGGAGAGGGTGGTAAAACCGCAGCAGCAGCTGTCTTCTTCAGATGTTCATGAGAACTTGCCCAGCCTTGGGTCATCCTGCAGGGATATTAAGTTACATCCTGGCTGCATCCAGGATTTACCAATCCAAACATGGAATTGCAGGGTAGAAGTCTCTTTGGTCCATAAGGATGGATAGTCTGTGATACGAAACTGGGCACTTGCCCCAAAATGCCTCTTAGTAACACCAGTATTGACAACTACATTTTGTCCTGCTAACTGCAAAGAGATGACAGCAATTACCCTGTCCCAGCCCTTCCCTATGCCATTTCTGCAGCCACAAAAATTCCACCTGAATTTTCTCAGTGCTTTCTCTCATTCAAAAAGAAACCTCACAGACCCCAGACTTACGACCGTAAAAAGACAAAACCAGCATAAGAAGCATTTACACTTTACTTCAAAGGTGACTTGACCAAAGACGCCTCTGCTTATTTGTCCTAAAGGCATAAAACTCATGGTATTTGCATATTTTCTGATCTTAACACCAGCTGACCTACAAGTACAAAACAAAATCAACCAAAAAGTTATTTGCAGGGTACTTTGCTTTGTAGATTGTTTCCAGAATTATAAAGCATCAGTTCCAAGGCAGAGAGATGGTCTCACTTCCCCTTGGCTGGGCTTTCCCTGCCTCTTTCCACAATAATACTCAGCGAGGTGGGTGGCTATCTTGTGGGGGAGTGAGATTTTTGAAAAGTGCATATGAAACATAAGGTCAATGCAGGTATGTTTTACAGGATGAAAGTACATAATTAGAGCCACATGTTCTGAAATAGTAGAACAGAGCTCATAAATTTCCTTCATTGTAGAATTTAAAATAAAAATCATTAAGCAGGGGGAGAAAATATTATGGGAGGGGACCAAAATAGTCTGCTTGGACAATGCAGAGATGGCTTCAGCCGTGATCTATTTGCAGTGACAGAGAAGGTATTCAGCTGAATAACTGCCATGGTTTAATCCCAGCTGTCAACTAAGTACCATGCAGATGCTTGCTCACTCCCCCTCTACCTCCCAAGCCCCCTCCTTATGGGATGGGGAGGAGTATTGGACCAAGGTAAAACTCACAGGTTGAGATAAGAACAGTTTAGTAATTGAAATAACATACAACAACAACAATACCAAGATAATAATCATTATAGTAATAACAACAAAACCACCACCACCACCATAATAATAATAACAATAATAATAATGATAATAAAAACCATGGGAAGCTGAAAAGTCCTTGATGTAGAGTAAGCACTACTTAGCAACAACTAATACATCAGTTTATTATTCTCACACTAAATAAAAAAAAACCCCAAGCAAACCCAGCACTGTTCCAGCTATTAAGAATCAAATTAACTCTATCCCACCTGAAACTAGGACTGTATCCACTCCTTATTCCATTTATGTCATGCCAGGTCTCACACTTCCCAATGCACCATCACCTTTCCTATCTTTTGATATATACACGTAGATATTGCTCTCTTAGTCTATGGACCAGCCCTATAAAAATCCAGTGAGTTCATTTAGTCCATGACCTGGGGTTACATCTGTCATAAGAGTCTTTCCGGGCAGAAAAGATAGCATGTGGTGTTGGACTGCTGCATGTGGAACCCAGGTCTGATTCTATCACCACTGTGCTTGTCCAGTTTCATCAAAGTTCATTCCTCATTAATACGTCAATCAAAAGGGTTCACATTCCCCAAATCTGGAGTGGCAGACACGGGTTCTGCAGTGCCCCCAGTGCATTGATGGGCATATAGCTGCTATAGAAGTGATAATACATTGTGTTATATACCAATCAGCAACATACAGTTTAACTCAAGTCCCTTGAAAGAGTGATGACAGCAATTAGTAGAAGAGGGTGAACTGAGAGAAATCAGTGCTAGATGGGTAGGAAGAGATACACCAGTTACCCAAGCAGAAGAGCACCAGAGAAAAGGGAGGGAATGAGATTAGTGCGGGTGCAGAATGGGCTGGAAAGCATTTGTAGGCTTTCAGCAAGTCTCTCAACACTTTTCCACTCTACTGTAATTAATTTTGCTGCTAGTCTGGGCTGGCTTGAATGTAAATGAGACCAGCTGGTTGCTAAGTGCTGTATGAAATGCAAAAACAAATGTGTGGTTGATGACAAATAACTACACTGGTTTGTGTCTATGGAACTGACACTGTTGTAAGCAGTCAGACACAAGGATCTTGATCCTGCCAACACTTATAACCATTAGCATCTTGATGCATGCTTCTAACTTCCTTTAATCATATATACCTATGGTTTTGAGGTCTCAGGGCTTACACCTGGCTGTGAATTCTACAAAGAACCCATTGAAAGATAGAAAAAAAATCCAATCAACATTAATTCGTTAACAACACTCCAAAATAGAGCAGGATCCTGAGAAAAAGTGCCATCATGAGACCCTAACATTTCTTGTTTGTGTAAAGGTACCTTGTGTTTCACAGGCAGCTTTTTGTTTGCTTTTCTGTTACTAATTCGGTTTAACCCACTGAGGACTTAAAAGGCAGAAAGTCTCCACCCAGCAGAGGAAATTTTACAAGACTGAAAAAAGGAAGACCTAGTTTGCAAGCAGGGTGGTTTCCCCTGGGACAATGCACCATGGTGAACAGGCAGAGTATCACTTTGACTGTATGTTAAAACTTAGGAAAACTTGGATTTTGTTTCCCCATTCGCACACTTTGCAAGTATGTGTCAGGGAACGAAGGAGGATGAGGTGAGGCCCAGTACATATTGAGGTCTCACTTGAATAGATTATCTGAATATGGCCAGGCACCATGCATCCCCCAAACCCTCTTGCAGTTTACAAAATCAAGATGATGTCTATGGAAATGTAAGCTGCCCAGCACCCTGGAGGATCAGGGTCTTTTATTGTAAGACTACACCGAACTGGAGATCAAGGATATTGATGAATCAGTTAATTGTTTGGGGTTTTTTTTTCAGGTGACTACTTATGGGAAAACAGAGAAAATTTTGTATAAAAAGAGAAAGAAAACATGCTGAGCTGAGGCCATAATTGAGACCAACTTATTGCTCAGTCACTTTGAGCTGAATTGCTTTCATTGGTTGAAACTGTTAATTTAATAATCCTAAAACTGTCTTTTCTTGCCATCAGCAGAGCATTTTTCATTTGAATAGAGAATGTGTGGAACTGGATGGAGGAACAGATCAGATGTGAGTCTGCTTTGTAAATTGAGGTACAGCATGAGTTCAATAGTGGGTGTCACACAGGCTGCGCTCCGGTCTCTGCTGATGCTATCAGGAGCGCTAAGCAACTCCTAACCTCTTTTAGAGTTATCTCTGCAGATGAGGCAGAGCAAGGACCAAAGGTTACTGTTAAAGGACAGCCTTAATGGGAGAGCCACTCATAGTTCTCAGATCCCACTGGAAGTGGGGATGATTCTGGAGGGTGCTGAGACTCTGGTGAGCATAGGTAGTGGCAGAGCTCTGCTAATGCAAGCACAATATAGCTCCTTTACTTTGGCACTCAACATATCAGGAGCAAAGTAAAGATGTGAAGGATTTGTGGTGGTGACTGAGCCTCATCAACAGAACATGGAGCTCCCTAGAGTCCTACCTTCAACCATTCACTGCCATCCCCCTCACGCTGCTTCCTGCCGCTGCATACAGAAGCAATCTGGATATATTCTTGCCTTGCAGAAAACTTTGCTGGTGCTACTGTAGCACAGTCGTGGTGACAGGTAGTGTTGCCTAAACTGCTGAGTACCATATGCAGTTTCTCAAAGGTGAGAAGCCACTCTTTGTTTCCAGGGCAGGTCTTTTGGAGTCAGCAGTTTGACAGCAAAGAATCAGTTTACTGTGAAACTGAACCCTTTCCTCCTCCCCCAAGAGAGAAAATCCCCAAACACATGGAAAGAGGAAATTTTCAGCAAGAGTCCCAGCTGACAGCAACGGTCAGTGCAAGCAGTGGCATTTGGCTGCAAAAGAGGACTGTGCTTCAAGTTCACCTGTAGCCTGTTGCCCTAGCCATCTCCCCCAGGTGAATGAGGAGTGCTGTATGTCCTGCCTGGGAACCTCTGCTGGTGTCACAGCCACAACTGTCTACTAATTTAACACAGGCATGGGCTTTATATCTAATGTAAATATTGTAAAAGGTGCTTAAGAAAAGGTCTGTGTCTAAGGTGGGTCCCCAGTGAAACACTGATCTGGGGAATTCCTATGGACCAGGCAAGCATTTCGCAGAAGGGCTTTACTCTTTTATTTTAGAAGACAGTAGCATTTACTTAAAGCAGTACCACTGACATCTTTTTGTGCTTTGCTGAAGAGTGGGGAGGACTTAAGCTTGTTTGTTTCTTCTGTTTGGATTTCAGTGCCATCCATCCACTTCACTCATGTATCTTAGATTTTAAAATCCTCAGACCATGACTGATAATGCATGGGTTGTTATATTAGCAGGATTTAATATAAGAAACCTTACTCTTTTACACATTTTAGGGAGACAGTTATTTATTAACAAGCATAGAATTCCTTTTTCTGACTTCAAAGTGACAAACAACCCCTGGTACCAGTGTGCAGCATATCAGGGAGTGTTATTACAACTGGCTGAGTAAAGAAAGATCCCTGGAGTTTTAAGAATAAACACAGCAATGTTTAGGGTGAATTAAAATACACTTCTTCAAGACCCTTCACATGATAAATATACTGTCCTCATTAGACCCCTTGCAATTCTCCTTTGCCCACTTTTTAGCAGTATAAAAGCCTGAACATGTTTCCATTAAAATCAAAGGCAGATATTTCAATGCTTTCTGCACAGGATAAGAGCCTTATTATGTTTCAATAGCAATACTTTTATTCCACGGAAGTTTCTTTAATTCTGTTTATCACAGAATCACAGAATTGTTAGGGTTGGAAAGGTCCTCTGAGATCATCTAGTCCAACCCCTATTCTGATTTAATAGGTGTACTTCAAACAGAATTTTGTGGATTTAAATATGACCCTTCTGAAGGAAAGAACTGAAAAATTCCCCATGAGTTGATCTTTGCCAGCATTCACTAGAAACTGACCTTGTTAAATCGGAACTGGTAAGCTGTCCTTCTGAAGTAGCATGAAGTGCTTGGATAATATTTAAATATGGCAAGCAAGGTCTTACGCTGTGTAGGAGCTATTGCAGGTCTTGCCTGTGGAGTTTAAAAGTCATTAAGCTGAACAGGAGAAGGGCTATACTAAAGTATGGCCTTTTACAAGGCTTTTTTGCATTTATTTTTTCATTTATTTCTATGATGCTGGTTTTAGAGCCTTCTCCCCTCCCCTTCATTTTTTTTTTTCTCCTTTGCTGCTGGCATTGAAGTTTCAGTTCCTTTTTCTTTAAGAACCTGGTACCTGTAATTTACATACAGGAGTACTCTGCTGTGTATGGGTGTCTTGTACACATCAGAAACTTTATTCATAGCTATTCCGGCTAGCGCCCACATGACCACTGCTTTCTCAAACCTGTTTCACCATCAAAGAAGAACAGCTAAACAATAGAATGCTTCAGAAAATACCCATTAAATCATTTAGCAACAAGATTTTTC
This sequence comes from Loriculus beryllinus, assembly GCA_039877255.1. Classification (NCBI taxonomy): domain Eukaryota; kingdom Metazoa; phylum Chordata; class Aves; order Psittaciformes; family Psittacidae; genus Loriculus; species Loriculus beryllinus. The sequence continues at coordinate 8,048 of JBCJKH010051585.1, forward strand.
AGCCTTGAAAAACAGAAATTGCACTATTTAAAACACAAAGCCTCTTCTTTGGATCATTGCACCATGAATTTGAAGATGTGAAACCAAGAGTGTTCAAAGCAGCCGAGCAATGGCTCAGATGCCAAGTGTGGGACTTGGTTTGAATCCAGCCTCGTCAATCCCCAAGCAGCTGGGGTGGGGGTGGCACTTAGAAATCCAGGTGGTTTCTTTCTGGTGCTCCACTTTCCAAAAGAGGAATGGCTGCTTTTCAGCTGCCTGTGTCATCTCTCAGACAGACGTATAGGCATGCATTTGGAAGCCTGAAAGATGCTGGTGTGCAAAAGAAATTTCCTCTTGTAAGGAATAATCTTTCCCAGTCACTGTTCCTGAACATCCCTCATTCCAGGGCCTAGCTGCACCCAGGATAAGCTGTCTCCTAATAGCAAGCATTAGGCTAGATTGCTCTATTGATTAACAGCATTAAGCTTTATCGGTCTGAATTGGGTCCCAAATGCATATGGCTTTCTAGACGCTTCAGCAGTCATTATGAATAATATAAGGATAAAGGCAGTTGAGTGGGAATCTCCTCACACAAACAAAAGAAATAGATTTATACTAAATTGCAAGCATGCAGAAGGTAGTGCAAACTTGCCTAAGATAAAACTTGACTCTTTTACTCTACCACAGCACCAAAATATTTTCCAAGAAGCAAACAGATCTGCATTAGTGTAGCTGACATTAGAAGCTGGGCTGTCCTTCCCAGACTCCAAATACAAAAAGAGATCCAGTCTTTAGCTGTTGTACTCAATGCCTTCCATATGCTTGGGAGTTAGAAATTTTCCTTGTTAAAAATGAAGTGTACTCCTCTTGGGTCAGCTTCTGAGTTGCTGATGCTCTGCTTGTTGAGTGTGTCAGCTAGGCTCTCAGGTCCACACAGAAAAACACCTATTCTGGAGCTGTTAAGAAGATGAAAATATGGTTAAGAACTAGGTATGGGGCAGCTGGATGTTCTTCATGTGAATCAGTCTTACATTCCATAGGTGCAAGGTTCTTTTCTCAGTTATAGGAACTAAAGTTGAACTGCATGTCTGTTCCTTAATACGTATAACCCCTTAAAACTTGAAAGGCACTTACTGCTGCTTCTAAAACAAATGGTGGTCTAAATTTCAGCTCAGCACAAGTCAGTAAAGACAGGTTAGTCGATGTCAGTGAAATCAAGGAAATAAAGCTTCAATAGCTTACAGCACAAATTCTTGAAAGGAACTGTTGTGAGGGTTGGGTTTTTGTCCCTAATAAATTCGGGTGCTTAGCTAAAGGTCATCCATATTCAGGTATTTTTTGAGGTAGTAAGTATTTTTGGAAGTCACCTGATATTCTTATCTACTTCAGCTGGAATGATGGGGTGTATTTCTTCTAAAACTTCCACTACTAATTGAACACTCCGTGAAGTACCTCACCAAAAAGGGATGATTTTTTAAAACCCGTAGGCAGAACGATTTGGTCAAGACTGTAGACTGTATAAAATACCTGGAGATAGTTAGAAAAAAGTGCTCCTCAGACTTTGTCAGCCAAAGGAATAAGATTGCAGTATTATGGCATTTAGATAGAGGAAGTCCATAGAGACTTTGAATTTGTACAGATTTACCCGGGATGCTGCCCTGCAATAGTTTTGAACTCATTTTCCCAGTTAGGTCTTCCATACAAGGTTTTCTGTTTAAGGCCTGTAATCACATCTTTCTCTTCTTCATGATGCATTACAAAGTGAGTGGCCTGTGGGAAATGAAACACAAAGGGCAGTGTAAAGACAGAGTTAGATATGGCAGCATTATGTCTTGTTAAAAAAAAAAAGTTAATACATAATGAATTATTTTCAAAACAAGAATATGATGTTGTTCAGAAAGGAAAGCTAACATAGGTAAAATCCTGACTATCAGAGTTTACCTCCTCCTTTTCCCCAGGCTGGGTGATCTCAAGAGTTAAAGCTATGAAGCACTGAGTGCAGCAATTAATTACATTATCTCTTGCAATGAACTGGTCTAGTCTAAGAACTGTAAGATAAAGCTGTAATTTAAAACAAAACTTTCCCTTCAAGTACAATTATACAGACCCCTTGACCTTACTGAAGTTCTGCCAGCTTGATCTCTGAAAGGACTGATCCGTACGAGGAGGGTTTGTCCACTCTCCCTGTGTAACTTGTACCTTTATTTAGCTAAGCCAAGCCAGGAAGAAAAGATGTGGTTAAGGGCATAAGTTCAGGACTTGAGGAATTCTGCATTACTTTTACATGAGAAAAAGTTACAAGTAACTTTCTCCCCAAGCAAAACCAGTGGGACTTTTCTCTTTCCTGTTTTTTTTCACTGCATATGTGAATAACTTCCTAGCTTGCTCCTGCCCCTCCATTTGTGCCTAGCTGAGCTACAGCACTTTAGGCACATGGTGAATTTTGCAATGGTGAGATGGAAGTAAAATAAAACATTACTAAAAGTCACAGACTGAGCACCTTTCCTGACACATTTCCTCACACATTTGCAAGTGGCTCATGGAAGAGCTGTTCCTTTTTTACCCCCCAGTGACCTAGCAACATACATGCAAGGGACTAGAGATCTCAGGAAAGTCCTGAAACGAATATGCTGTCATCACTCAAACTTTGTGCCATTAGCTTCTCCTGTCCCAAATGCTATTAACTGTTTTAAGCAGTATTAGCTGTCTTAAGAGATACTTGTATGGTCAGCTGAGGTTGCTGCCCTGGGGAAAGACTGCTTCCCAGAGTGCACAGCCAAAATTAATGAGAAAGGATTAGCACAATAGCAGCTGATCCCATGTAACTTCTGGTGGACAATACTGTCTGTCTGCATTTAAAACCTCTACGACCAGATGGAGGCCAAGGATATAAACCATTTGAACATTTATCAAAACATAACAGATTTGCTAACAGCAACCTCAGTGCATATGGAAGCAATATTTTCCACTGTGTAGTTACCTGAGATTCATCCCAGCCTGTCAGGTAGATGTTATAGCTTAGAAAGTCTGCGTTATTCCTCTCCTGCATTTGAGCCTCCAGAGATTGCAAGAGGTCAGCAAACCATTCAAAGGCATGAGTGTCCCTGCAAAGCCAGTAAAAATAAATCTGAAAGAGACAAGAGTGAGCTGTCAGGGGACACAGGCATTTATGGTTTCTGGTTTTATGCCACTGACAGAATGAGGATTGTAGAGATCTTGTAGAAAATTGCTCTGACCACTCCAGTCAATGGAGATGAAGGCTGGAATCAAAGCTATTTTGGAGATTTGACACTGGAAGGGCTGTGAAGCAGATTAAGTGATTGCAAGAACAACGAAATATCTTCCTATTTCTTTTCCACCAGCAGGCTACATTTTTAGTTCATGACGTTTCCCCCTTACATCCTTGTAAAACAGTTTGTTAGGACATAAATAAATGATTTAGAGGTAGAGATCACCCTATCTGCTGACAGGCAAGGTAAATCAAAGTAGGTAACAAAACCAGTTCTGTTCTCTGATTATGACCATAACTGCGAAGTGTGACCCCACACCTCTACACAGGGAGTTTCCAGGGGCAGGAGGGGAGAGGAGGAGAGTAACAGTGCTCTTCCACCAACGTAAAGTTGCTCTTTTTGTGCTTAGGGAAGTAATGCAATATTTGCACAGGCAGTATTAATGCCTTGGACATTCTGTTTCTCACGCAGATTGAATAGTATCTCTACTGCAAATGGAAATCCCCAGGGGCACAGTCAGGATTTGTGTGTGTAATTTTGCTCATAGGCTATTTCTCCTTTCATTATGTCTTTGCTTTTGACACCCCTACTTCCCTGCACTCTAATCTTGTGAGGCAATTGGGCTCCTCTTGTAGGACTCACACGTCTGGAGCCAGATCACCTTTGCTGCGCCTGTTTTGATTTGGGCTGTTGGCCCTTGACCACTTTACACGGGTTCTGGGAAAGAAGACATATACCTTCTTGAGTTTTAGGTTGGTTGCATCATGGCAGTATTTGTACCAAACAGACTTGAGGACAGATGCAAAAGGGGTGACCCCTATTCCAGCTCCAACAAGCATAACAGTTTCATAACTGAATACATCCTCACTCGCTGTTCCAAAGGGGCCATCCACAGCTATTCTGAAATTGAAAGTACACACAGTAAATTAGTACTGAATATTTATTAACAGCATTTAAAATAACAAAATTGTTTTGTCTGCTACAATGCACATTTGGGCTGAATAATTCACTTCAACCCAAATGTCAGCAAAAGAAGAGGTGGGGCTGATAGGAAGAAATTGCAAAGAGACATTTAAGGCCCATGTATGTGATGGAAGTAGTTAAGGATTGTATCATGGGTACCACCAAACTGGTTGAGCAAAATTTAAACTGTCATAGGTTTTGGTTGAGTTTACCATGGCAACTCCTTGTACATACTTGGGTAATTTCCATGCCTCCTGGAATTCTTGCTTATCACATCCGCAGGCGTTGAACAAGCCCTCTGTCCAGTCTCCTACAATACGGATGTGAATGCTGAAGTAATCTTCTTCTGGAGCAGAGGTTAATGTGAATGGATGCCATTCCAGTTTAGACACTGCTGGACATTTGACAAAAATGTACTGCCCGACCTCCATCTTGAAGCCCTTCTTCATCATCTGGAGCT
>JBCJKH010051586.1:0-18749 GCA_039877255.1 Loriculus beryllinus
TGCTTATGGCAGGGGGGTTGGAACTGGATGATCTTAAGGTCCTTTCCAACCCTAACGATTCTATGATTCTATGATCCCTTTGTGATCTAGGGTACTTTCTAACAAGTTTTCATCATTTCCCTGTTCCCACCATACTTTGTATCTATATCAAAAGCCTCTGAGTTAATTAGTATGTTTCCCACTTTCCGTTTAGTCCACAGGTATTTCAATCAACAGGTATATCAGCTTGATGCCACGCTTGTGCTTTTTTTCTTTGCATGCCTAAAAGAAGGACTAACTGGACTGAACTTAAAGAGAAAAAATGTGGTTCTTTGTTACTTTGAAATTTTTTTAGCGTTAATAAGGAGTTTCTGTCACATGTGCTACTATTTTAATGATTCAGTCTTAGCTTAATCCCATGCATATAACATGTACCAGTCTGTTGTCATGGAGGTGGTTGTGATACACTTTCTTTGAAGGATTAAGAATGGCCAGCCTGGGAGAGATCACTTTCTCACTCTGGCATGAAGAACCCTCATAGCACAGTTACCACAATTTGAGGGGTTTATTTATTTCAATAATTTATTGTAAAATGCCTGCAAGGTAGAATGATTTTGTTTCATTTCCCTATACAAGTCTGGACACATATATGTTGTTTAAAAAGCCAAATACATACCAGCCTGGCCACTGTTCATCTCACACAGACTCCCTCAGGACAAGTTAACCATGAGCCTTCCTGCCAGACCCTCAGGGGAAGATTTGGGAAAGCAGATGGGCCTTACATTGTGCCCTGAAGGTCAGTGGACGCCGGCTCTGCTAGGCCACTGGGAGAAGTAAATTCCTGAGCTGAGGATGTTTCACAAAGAAAGCAGAGCTTACACTCTCCAGATGTTCAGATACAGGGTGTGTCAGCAAAAGCTCTCTGGCTGGCCTCAGCTGTCAAGATAACGCTTAGAGAAGGAGAGGAAATTCCTCGGGCAGCCTCAGTCCAAGCTACGCTGTTTCATTAGTCCAAACCAGCGGTCTTGGGTTCACAGCATCAGAATCCATGCAGGAACCAATGCCTGGAAAAAAGGAGCATGTACTTCGCAGGGAACCTCTCTGTCACTGCTGCAGCTCATACACCATATACTTGTGTAATTATTTCATAAATTACCTGAAAGTTTCCTGCAGTAGGATTTTTTGGTTTGGTTTGTTTTTTTTTTGTGGTGAACCATACTCGGTTTGGTTTTCCTTCCAACACTCCCAAGCTTGGGGATGCACTGTGCAAGGCCTTCCTTCCAAAGATTGTTTCCATTCCACCTGTGTTTTAGTCCACAACTGAATCTCTCAGTGTTGCACAGTTTCCCTTCTGCACAGCCACACATCACCCTCAAAATCCTGGCTTCTTGCTTGGGCATCTGAGATGGCCATGCTGTGGCAGCAAGCAGCACCTCCTCCAGAAGCTGCCCCCAGTTCCCTCCCGGGTACCTTAGTCAAAAGCAGCTTAACTGAACAGCTCTCACTGCATACTCAAAGGGATGTTTGCTCCCATTTATTTTCTTTTCTTCTCCAGGTTATTTTTTATTTCTTGCTTATTTTTCAGTCTTGGAAGCATTATCAACAAGCTCAAGTCCCCTGTGATGTTGGTTTAGACAAAGAACACAAAACAGTAGGAGCTCTCGGACTACTGATGGTTTAGACTGTTTGCCCATGTCTCCGACTTCCTCCCCTAAACAAAAAGGTATGCTAGTGAAATGATCTTTTACACAAGATTTTGTTTCCCCATTCTCTTGCCGGTGTCCTCAGTACAGAGATGGGTTTCTTGCCCCCAGCTCCCACTTTAGCTGTCGCTGTGGCACTCAGGCTTTGGTCCCAGTGATGCTGGGGAGGATTTGCTTTACTTAAGGAGAGAGAGAATACGAGTTGGGTGGTGTTAGCAGAAGGAAAGTTGCACAGACAAAGCAGCTGGCAAGCTACCAAGCTCAGCAGAAATGAGCAGTTTCTTCAAAAGTGGCCTGCTTGGCAGCCCTAACTGCAGCCGGTTCAGCAGGACACAGTGCTCAGCAGCCAGCACTGCACAATGCTTCTCTGCTGCAGCTACAGGGTCTAGATAAAGTGCCCAAAATTCCCTGGATCTGGCACCACCACCACATACATCTTTTCAAACCCTTCAACAACAGGCAGCTGGTTCTACCAGGAGGCAGAAGGTGGGCACCCCTGCTGCAATTCTGAACTTCTGAACCTCAGGTGTACTGAGACAAAACTGAGCATCAAGTGTACTGAGGTTAACAGTTTTGGAGAGGGCTTTTTTATTTTTGGCTCTAGCTTTGTCTCCACATGAAGATCCTGAAGCTGCAGACTAAAATCCACCTTGCAGCACTGCTAGGAAAATTGACTTTCGCACTCCCATCCAACTCCTCAGCCAGCCCACCTGCAGAGCGCTAAGGAGGCCCTCATGTAATGCTAGTCTATGCATCTAAAACTCATTAATTCCACCTCCAAACATCATGAAGTTGGCTTGAAAATAAGTCTTAGCAGTTTCTATCTTTCCCTTCTGGTTCATGTTTTGAGTGTTTTTCAGGTTAGTGTTGTGCCGATCATTTAGTCTATGTCTGAGCATATGTGATTTCTCAAACATTTCTTTACATAGGTAATCCATGCCCAAATGAACACTCCTGTTCAACAAAATCAGACTAGTCCTACTGAGAAAGTTTTACAAGGTAAGCCCTAAATATGTATGGAATGACCAAATCTATTTTGGGTGTAAAAGGTGCTGCTTATAAATTTTCTGCAGAGAGATTCCAGTCAACACATCCTTGTAAAACCTTCAGTGGAAAACTGGAAGCCAGTTCCTGCTGGGTCCAAATACAGCTTTTACATTTTTTCCTACTGGTAAACTTCCTAGAGAAACAATGAAAAAAAACCCAACCCAAAACCAACCAAAAAAAACCCCAATCAAAACCAAAAACCAACCCACACAGGAACAGAAATAGTTCTGGGTTTGTGTATTTACATGATCGTAGAATCACTGACAGCTGTGTTTGAATACATCAGGATAACAGGTTGATTATTACAAAACCCAGTAGGTTATTCATTTCTGCACCTGTTTGTACTGCAAACACATACTTTCTCCCTTGACTCAGCATTGATTTACCCATCTGGCTGATGAACACTAAGTATCTTGAAATATCTGGCAAGGAAGAGGAATTACTCATGAAAACTTTGGCTTTGGTACCACTTTCAGACCCTGCTACTCCCTGACTGCTCTTAAATGTCCAAAAGAGAAAATGTGACTCAGGCACCAGATTGGTATTTCTACCTATGAAAAACAAGATCTTAGTCCATTTAAAACGTGGCACATAATGCATACACAAAGGAAAAACAAGGAGTAAATTAAAAACCTGTTAAATGATCAGAGTATTCTGCACTCCTGTAACCTCATCTGGGAAACTGCATGTGATTCTGTTCTCCATAATTCAAGGAGTAAGTTGGTAAACTGAAGAAAGTTCAGGAAAGAGCTATAAGAGTGAAGGAAGACTGAAATAATACACTTAACAGTGGAAGAATTTGGTTCTTTTAAGCCTAGCAAAGGGAGGGGCTGATTGCTCATAGTCTGATGTCTAAGTATGAACACAGGGTCACAGACAAAGTTATAATGAGATCCAGGGGTTGGGAGCTGAATCTAGACAAATTCAAGCTATAAAATAAGACACATATTTTTAACAGTGAGGGTAATTAACCCAGCAACCCAGCGAGGCATTATGGCAAAGTCTCCTTCTCTGGAATTCTGTAAATCAAAATCAGATGTTTTTCTAAAAGACACTGTCCTGCAAACAGGAAAAAGCCGGATGCTGTGTGTCAAACAGAAGGTAGACTGGAGCACTGTGGTAACTCATCTGGCATTACAAACCATAAACTAAAATTATTCTTTTGTAATGGACCACATACCCTGGAGAACTGGGACAAAGTTTTGTCATTGGAACTGGAGGTTACAATGTAGGATAGGGAGAGTGGAAAGGTGAAGCAAAGTATTGTTTATAGGGAAAGACATTATTTTTTATTCAATCTACTGATACAGTTTGCTCAGCTTTCACTAGCTTGACTAGAGTTTTTTCCAGCTATATGCATTCATCTAATAAAATATTTTATCTCCTGACAACCCGGCTTCACTTATCATGGAAGATGATTGAAGGACTAGTCACAAGCTTGTCATTAGAAATGCAAAGGAAGAGAGAAGCAGACTTAGAATGAAGATGAGATGAAGCTGCAAAACATGGAAAGGTGAAGGACAAATGGGACAAAGTTATGTTTATGTGATGAATCCAGGGATATATTTAAAAACCTAGTGGTTAGGCACACAGTCAAAGTGCAGAAATTCTTGGTTTACTCATTACAAAGGTGTTCAGCTCCTGAGTGTGTGTGGAACTTGGCACAAAGTATTAGAAAAGTGGCAATGGCTCAATAGCTTAATCTGCCTTTCAATTAGGGAGATCTACCTCATTTATGGAAAATAAGAGATCTAACCTCCAGTGATCTTATGCCTTCTTCTTTTTACTTACATCTATTTTGTATGGCATTGGGAGGGGCTTCGCAAATCAGCTGCTCACCTTCTCAGTCAAGTAATTGAAATTTCACAAATCCTTAGATGCACTGACTCCTGTAAAACAAACCATCAGAACATGGAAAGTGTTAGCTGAGCGGGCAGCAAAGAGATAAATGATCCACAAAGAGAAAACTATGGATGGCTCCCATACAACATGAGGCATATGTTATTTTTCTGAGGCAGACCTTTCCCATACCCACATTATACCGCATGAAATTCCTAACCCCTTCAGAACAGAGACTACCACAGCTTTAAACTGCTGCTCTAGTACAAGCAACTGCTAACAGGCCTGATTTTGCAGGAATGTTCAATTGCAGGACCCGGGGCACTTCCAGCTGCTTTGCTGACTCCTGAAGGACCAGAGATGGAGCAGGAAAAGCAAGTGTGATGAGTGTCTGGTCACAGTTCTCATCTTCAGCTTGCTTCTGACACCAGTAACTCTGCAAGCCACCCACAGAAATAGCAAAGTGTTTCACCATGGCAGACAATCAAAGTGGGTTATGAAAACCAATCAACTGACTGAGACAGGAAAGGTTATATAGCAAGACAATTATAATGAAATACTTTGTTATTAAGTGCACTGCAGCATTGTGAATCACTTACATTTAGAAGTACTCCTTTAGTCTGTCCCCTAAAGTACAGTAATATAGGATAAGAGATAAGACAGATGAAAAAAAGAGATATTTATCTTGAAACGAATAGAATAAATACTTTTTAGTGGAGCAAAGGCATAAATAAATATACTTAAAGCAAAATATTAAGAATTAGCTCATTCTTAAACAATTTATTTTAAAAAGAAACCCCAGTGATATAACAGGGTGATTTTTATATATAAGAATTGCTACTTGAGGAGGGTAAGGGTTTGGACTCTCAATAGCCAAGGTTTAATCAAATCTTTAATCAATAATGACATATATAAACAGGTCATCCTTCGACCAGATAAAAGTCTAGTTTCCCTAAAACACAAAAATATGTAAAACCCCCTCATAATTACATGAGCTTCATTTTCTTGGTATTTTAAATAAAATGCTAACAAACTTCAGGGTCATTCAAAGCATAATACACATATCTTCACACTCCATGCCAAATGTATCCCATTTCCAGTTGGTTGATTTCCAAATGGTATAATATAAAAATATAGAGCAGTTTGCAAAATCATTCCATTATGACAAGATATTTTTCCTAGAATCCACTACAAATTTGCCTATATTTTTATAACACATCTCATAATCACGGATGTAGCTTAAGTACTGGAAAACAGAGAAAACAGAGTAATGAATACATTTGAAAACATCTTTACAATGTATGTTTCTCATCACACAAAAATCCCCAAGCTTATAAACATTAGGAAAATTAAATACACGGATACATGTGTGCAGGACAAGGATCATGCTAATGAAGGCACTGTGGCTGCATCTAACTTATCACTAAAGACTTTGCAAATATATTAAAATTAAAAGGTGAGTTATGAATTTATTCTGGTTTAACTTTAGGATGACATGTTTTACATATTGTGCTTCTATTTATATACCTACTTATGTGGTATGTCAACAGAAAACAATCCACTGATCCCAAATAAATAATTCACTTCACCTAATACATTAAGAATGTCCTTTATAGAAATGCCCTTGTCATACTCCAGAGTAAAAATGGCACCTCTAGAAGCATAAAGGATATTGAATACAGCCTGAAGAAAAAGATGCCCAAGCCACAGCCAACTTGGAAATGTCAGACAAAATGCTTTGCTCAAGGACATGTGTGGCAAGTGCTGGGAAGGGAAGGCAGCTGTCTCATGGGACATTCATCAGTGCTTGTCACTACAATGCCAACCAGTGCTTTCCAGCTGTTCTGGTTTGGAATTAAAAAAGACAAACACAAACAACCAACAAAGAAACAAAAATCTCAGGCCTCTGCTATGAAAGAAACTTCTCAAAGGCAGGTACAGCCATCATGTACTAAATTGCCATTGACTGTCAACAGAAAGCAACTACCTTCAGAGGCAGAAATATTACTTCTGAAAAGCCACCCCAAGGACTGTGCTACCACTAAAAGGATGCCCAGAGAGACATTTACCCAGAAAGGTTTCCTTCCAAAAACACACTTAGATTTCATAAGTGTTTGAACTGCCCCATCTACTGTCCCAAAGATATTTTTTTTTTTATGTGACCTTCTAACTTTTGGTTGTGTATGAGGGCTCATCACACAAATCTCTGTTCATGCTCTGATTTTCTGTCCTTAAGAGTTTTTATAGTTTCAGCAAGTGGAGATGACCTCATGGTACTTACATGCTGTTTCTGTCAGTGGTCACTTTACATGATACCCAATACCAAGCAACATTCAGTAACTCACTTCAAGCAGTATCAGAGGCAAGAGGTAGGCAAGAAGGTTGGTCGTGAGTAGTCACATCAACTACAGCTGGCACTGATTTCTCCTGCGTATTAATATCATCAAAGAAAGGGTCAGGCAGATTGCTGTTGGTAGCTGGTCGCATAGCAACAGCAAAGTGCAAAAACCCAAATACTGCTAGAGTACAGAGCCACCGCAAGCTCTCAGAAGGCAAGAGAGTACAAATACATAATGAGTCTGCAGAGGAACAGGATAACACAGAGAAACACTGCTCTTTTTAGCATGAAATTAAAAACTAAAATCCTGAAAAAACAAAATGACTTCTCTGCTTCCCTATGATGTGAGAAGTTTTGGCTCTAAACACTCTGTACATCCACAACCATGGGACAAGTCAGGCTGCACCCAGTCAAGAGTCACAAATGGAGACTTGTGGCCAGTCACAAGTTGTGTTTCCCAGGGCTTAGTACTGAGGCCAGTTCTGCTTCACATCTTTTTCAATCTTCCAATTGAATCTGATGAGCACCTTGTATGAATGAGCACTAATTTCACATGCACACAGTGAGGTTTTTTGTGTGTGTGCGCTTAAGTTAAAACAACCTATATATGTTTTGTAGGAGGCTATGCAGTTAGCTGAAAAGTTCACCTTAACAGTATATTGCTATTTTGATAGACTTCATTTCAGTTAATGGGTTCAGCAGCTGGTTTTCTCTACCCAATGAAATGTAAACATAACTCATGAGATACTCACCAAAGTCAAATACAAACTGATAAGCACTGATGTTCCATATCCTCTTGTTTCACACTGGACTACTACAAGTCTTTTATTTGCCTCAAAAACACCAATCCACCACTCACTCAAAGTGAGTAGTGACTTCTGAGAGGCATCATCACCCACATCTTACAGAAGGGGTGCTGTGGCCAAGCGGCAACACAAGGATGCTGTAAGGGCAGCTACAAAAAGAAGCAAAGTCTCCCACAGTACCTTATGCCTGGATCTCAGTTATATGCAACTTAAAAATCCTCTCTCTTTGTAGTACTTGAGTGTATTTTGGAGAAGCACATGAAACAACCTACCCATCATACACCTTGTCTTCTCCCTTTAAGTAGTGGAAAATTCACAAATGCAGGGTAACATTTATTTTGGCAGGGTCTAATTTGCTAATTATTTATATTTGAAATTACTGTATTTTTACTTTACAAAAAAAACCACAAACCACCAAAACAAACAAACAAACAAAACCCAACAAAACCAAAACACCAAACAAAACCCAACAAAAACAAAAACCCAAACAATCCCCAGTTTGTAAATAAAGAGTTTTAACCGAGCTAACAGTTCATGGTCAAAGAAGGCATGGTATTACATGTGCATTTAGCAGCACGTATACTCCCACTGCCGAGGACTGCTTGAAGCTTATGACCTGTGCAGTCAGACAGTGGAAAACAGCAGCAGCAGGTTTACATCTCACTGCCAAGAACCTACAGCAATCCAGTCAAAGAACTATTGAGACCAGGCTTCCACACACACAAACAAATAAATAAATGAAAGCATGCAGTCTGGATAACAATTTGCTTCGTTCCAGCTAAAACCCTGTTGTGGACCATCAGTGAGCCAAGACTCCAGCATTTCTACTGCAGCCTCCCCACGGTCAGTTCAAATGCAGCCAGCCAGCCAGCACACCCCTAGTGCTCCTTGCAGTCCTTCCTTCTTTCACAGCTCATAGGCTTTTATCTCCTGCCAGTGGTCAAGTATTTGACATTTGCATACAATCGACAACAGAGGTATTTTCCAACTGCTTTCCCTTCCAAGACTTGTTGATTGCAGTCTTGAGACTTCATAAGCCCCAGCAGCCCTTTGGATTGTTTAAGGGCTTAGCACTTGGATGCAGGATCTTCAAAGATTGAGCTGGGGTTTGATATGGCTTAATTGGTTTTAAGTCACAAAAACAACCACCAGAGTCAGGGGATGAACCATCCTCTGTAAGAATCCCTCTGCATGCAATGTAGAAAATCATCTGGTTGTTAGCAGCCATGGTGCAACATGCAAGCATGGGGGTATGTGTATATGTGTATATAATGATTTTCTCACCATGAGGCACTGGATGAAAACACAAATGAAACAGGTTTTCAAGTTGCTCTCATACTTCAGTTTTCTGACTGAAACAGGACTCACAGGATGAGGAAGTTTGAACACAAGCTAGCACTCTCTACTACAATGCTTACTGCTTTCATAAAGAGCAAAGCAGAAGGTTTAGAAGTGAATCCTGAAAAATAAATCAGTGATAAAAAATGGTAGTGGGAAGAAGGCTGTGGGCACTGGCAAGTCAAAGGGACAGAAAGTCATAAGGGATCACTAGCTGTGGCTGTTGGTTCAATGAACTGATATGTCAACCCCCTAGCAGGCCTGACAAAAGGTTTATTTGAAAAGCAGGGCTATAGGGAAGTCTGATCCTGACCCCATGAGAGTGCCACAAGCATGGGTCCAGGGATTTTAGAAAGCACTACTCCATGCACAGCAGGCCAGCCAAACCTGTTTAGTTTTTGCTCCAATTTAGATGGGCCCCATGATCTGCAAAAAACCATGCTAACAGCCTTGGGAAACTGCCTAGACAAATTGCAGCCGCTTTATATCCTCCACCTGCAATTTCTTACATGCAGCTTCAGAGCTCCATCCCTTTGAACATGCCTACACAGGAGAAATGTATTGTTTTAACAAGACTAGTTTAGAGCAATGTCCCTGATATTTGACAGTTATACTAGGATAAAAACGCTCATGATGGGACGGCTTATGACAAATGGGTATGGGCAGTTAGTTATGCTGGAGAACAGTCTCCATGAAGGATATAAATACCATAATGGGGGAGGAAGGACAAGTAGAAGTACAAAAAGTAAAAGCTATTTCAGTTTAAAGCTATTTCATCTTTAAACAAGGCCTTAACGTGTAGCACAGTATTACCTGGAACAGAAAAAAAGTGCTTTTAGATTATTCTCCTAAAAAAAACCCAAAACCAACAAACACACAGGATTTTTGTTTGATGGTTACTTTCTGAACTCAGGGACATATCAGATCCTTGTTACTGAATAAGGAAACAGAGGGTTTTTTGCGTGGAGTAACGAGCTCCTGGACTTTGTACTTGAATTTGTGTCCCTCATGTGCTATGAGATTAGAGTGAGATGAATTATACGAGCCTCATTTACCCCTTCTTAGTGTGTACATAAGTGCCATCTTCTGGCCATAACAGGGACTGTAAGAGGGCTGACAAAATACAGAAAAATAAGAAAAAAAAGAAAAAAAAGAAAAAAAAGAAAAAAAAGAAAAAGAAAAAAGCTTTTAAAATGAAGCAATAAAGCCAGTGAGTAATTACTTACTCTAGAGACAGTAGTAGCCCACACATTTAATATATAGAAACTTCATCTGGAAGGTGAAAGCTTCTTCCTGAAGTTCAGAGATGTCACATTTGCAAACATCCCTCTAATGCTGGTAGAGTGGGAAAGGACAGACACAAAGCTCTACTTCTAGGTGTATCTTAATTAGACGTCATTCCCCTCAGTTGGGAGCAGCTGCAGACAGTGTCCCGGAAAGTCCTACTTGTCCGGTCTTCCAAGATCAACACGCTGAAATTTGAAAAGCTAAATAGATGCCGCAAACAAGGACTGTGCCACCGGTACTTCTCAACACTTCACTAAGTATTCAAATACCTCATGGGACACTTGAGTTGAATTTCAGAGAATTTGACAATTGTCATCTCTGTACTGTGTCGCTGGGCTACAACAGCAACACAGAACCCTATTAAAAATGTGTACCCAAATAAAGTGAATTGCAGCAATCTGTCCATACATCTCCCATGAAGACTGAGCCACCTATTGCCACATCTTCTAAACTTTATAAACCTATGCCTAAGAATTGTTGTCGCTTGCATAAAGTATCTTTCTCCTCCCTCAAATATAATCTCACTAGAAATTTTTACCAGTATATTGCAAAACTAAAAAGGCTTAAAAGTTACATACGCCTTCTTAAGTACTTTGTGGTTACATCCCAAAGTAAATCAAGTATCGCCGCTAGTACCCACAATTTTATTGCACCTCATGACACCTAGCTGACTTAAAATCCCATATGCTTAAGTAGTGACTGCATCATGACTACATGAACATCTTGAGGTATATATATATGTATCTCATATCATCTTGAGATTTATATATATATATATAAATCTAACTTTCTCATCAGTGTGAGGAAGAAACAACAAAAAAAGCCAACTATCAGAAACTGGAGAGCAAATAATTACAAATCACTGGCAACTGTTCTTGGGTGATTTTTTAGTCCCACTCACTACAGGGGAGGAAAAAAGGACTGAACAAGGTTTTTGAATGCCTGACATGGACAATACGAGATAAAGCATTTCAGCACTGATTACTGTAAACACAGACCATATAACATACTACAAAGTGACTACACACAAACAGAAATTACTTTAAAATTCAGAACCCCTTTTGTCCTAGATAATTTGGGAAGGAAAGAGAGAGACTAAAAGGAACAATAGGGAGCTATTTATTCTTTCTGTGAAAGATGTTGAGACTCAAAGTGAGTTTGATGGGCTTTGTGATAATCACGAAGGACAAAGGCCCCTATGCTGCTGACCTACTGATGCCAGTAGGAGGTTAAGTACAGAGCAAAGGAACTGAGTACAAAGTACAGAGCAAAGAAACAGCAGCTTGCCAAAATCCACGGAAGCCTGTGGGGCCTTTATCTCAGTGCAACTCAGAAGCACAGAACTTAAATATTTAAGGACATCAGGGTTTGATTCTACTTAGAATTAGTTTTGCAAAATAGGTATCAGTGTTGGAAGAGGTGAGTATTCCCAGTCTCCACTCACAAGAAACAGTAAGCTGAAGACTGGTTTCATATGGACAGCATTTTCTGTTTCTGTTTGCTGTCTAATCTCATTTATTTTCTCCTAAATAAATAAGCAAACACAGAAAACAAGCAACATAATTCCTATCCAGTTAACATGAACAGTTTTTCTTCTCATCTCACTTACGGAGGGAGTGGGGAAAAAAAACCCTGTTGAAATAAAATTTCATCAAATCCAAAATTAAACACTTTGTTTTGAAATACCTAACAAGAAAGGGGGTAAAAAACGATGACCACAAATTCACCAGAGACAGCGGTGAATTGCATCGCTATTGGCTTACACACATGGTTAGGAATTGACTCACACTCAGAATGGTGGCTGCCTTAGAATTGCAGCTTTTTTCCTTTTTTCAGATAAATGATTCACTAAAATGGCATTCATGATTCCTAATTAAAAAAAAATAAAACGAACCCCACAAAACCCTGTTTCCTATTGTGCAGGTTTTCTAAAGCACTGAATAATTAAATGCAATGTGAGCACACTCATTAATTGTTATAAACCCCACAATGTGCTAGACAGACTATGAACCATCACATACAATATGCGTTTCTGTATCTGTTCCCTTGTTCTGTGTCCTAAATTTCTTATGTTTGCATCATCTCAAGCCATAGTTAAACACTGAATTTTTCAAAAGAATTAGTCTATATTCAATGGCTGTCAGAAGTCTCTGTGCCTCTAATGGACAGTATTGCCAGAGAAGGAAGTAATTTCTGACATACTCTGATCTTCAGCCTTACACCTACTACAAAATCTTGCCTAGCCTCATAATCTTGCCAAGCCTCCACATCAGACCAGAAGAGGTTGGTGATATTACTATGGAGGAGCAAAGCGGGAAGTCTGTTCTGATGTGTCTATTAGCAAAACCAAGTCTAGAATATACAGAAAACCTAAATGGTATTTTGTCTTCTACTAAGTCAATATTCTATTCCATAAGCTTTCAAGTGCAGAGCCACCATTACTTCAAGAGTTGTGAGAGATCTTGTGAAGTGAGCTCCTTATTACTGCCCTGCTGTATGATCTGGAATCGCTGGGATAATATTAAAGATCCAGTGGAGGCAGAGGGATATCCTATATCTATACTGTTATCCAAGATACTTTTTTTAAAGTCAGAGGCTTCCTCCTATCTTAAAAATATTAAAATAAATGGTTAAACTAAGCAGCAGAGATAGACAAGCCACAAGTACATCAACAGCAGCTTAGTAATATTATGGCAAAGCATAAAAATCTAAATGCTCACAACAACAATTCACAAATTCCTCCCTACTTCCAATTCCTCCAACTTCCCTTAGTAAGTAGTTCAAAAGTAATCCCCATGGCCAGAAAGAAGTATTTTATGCCAGGCTCAAATCTTGGTATTCATTAACAACACAAGAAAAACATCCACAGCTAGAATATCCTATGTGCAAACAGCAAATCCAGCTGTCTGCATCAGAAAGCTGCCTGCAGAATCATCTTGGTTTACTCTGGTCACTTACATCCAAATGCGACTTTGCACTCAACAGTGCAAAGGAAGAGAGACAACCTCCACGGTGACCAGCTGTCAAACTATACAAGGCCTTCTAGGTTAGAACCCAGGACCTTACCCAAACTATACTTGTGTACTTACAGTGGAACTTAAAATCAAATTGAAAGTTAGTTCTCTCCAAAGCTTCTGCACACTGATTCACTCTGCTTAAGCATGCAGGCAAAACCACTTAGCCTTATAAAGTTTCCAACAGGCTTTTAAAACACAGTTCTACTACAGTCTCCCTGTCAGCAGTAACTGAGTTTGCAAACATCAAGAGCAAAAATCAGCATCCAGAAACATCAGTTTAAGTCTCAAGTACAAAATCTCAGCTCCAGGCATACAAGTGCAACCCTACCCCACCAAGAGTGAGGGTCTTCCCTCAAAGACCTACTGATTTAAGGAATCTGATTTCAGCATGGCCTGTTTTGATGAACAATAAGTAAAACCCCTCCCCACGATGTGAGGTAGAGCTAGTTGTTTTACTAGTAGAAAAGTTGACCCATAAGTTAAATTACAACAGTAAACTACAGTGCAATAGTGTGCAAGTGATAACTAATCCTTACTGAATGAGTCAGAGAAACATTGATAGGCAGACACAGATAATCAAAGAACAGAGAATATGACATTTTTACAGATGAAGTGTCAATCATTGTCAATAATGATGCACAATGCTAGTAATGTAGAAGACTGAACAAAATTGAGGATTCAAAGGTAAAGACTTAACATTACTGTAAGAAAAAAAAAAGACAGATCTATCATTATGTTAAAACTCTAAATGCTTAAATTAACCTAAATTCAGTTAAACTTGTATTTCATTCTGTATAAAATGACAGGGATTATACAGAATTCAAAACCATTTCAGATTTCAACAAGCTTGAATAAGACTTGCACATGTATTTCATCAGCTGGTACTAAGCCAAAAAGAATCATTACATCAAGTAACCATAATTTGTTCTCAACAGCAATTTCCATACATTGATGTGCCCATTTATTGCCCATCTGTCAGAAACAAAAGTAAGTAAACTGAACAAACTAAACCCATGCATCAACAGAAGTAAAAATTCTTAAACATATGACATCTGGAATAACATTGAACAATATTTTAAAATGTATATTACATGAACAACAAGTATGATAATAAATGCTCTATGAACCACACTGGATTGCACGGTCTTTGGGGCGAGGACTATCCTTTATATTGTACAAGTATACATAACACAATCCTGGCCATCATACACCATATATTTATATAGTGTTTAATATTGTTGTAAAAGCAACTTTAAATAATAAACCTGCTACGGAGCTCAAGTACCTACAAACTGAAAGTTTACAAAAGTAATGAAGAGCATGTTCTTTTAATTAAAAGGAGTTACACAATTATCCCCTCTCTCTACAGGCAGTCATAATACAACACAAGCAATAGCAAATTTTGCTTGAAAACTGATGAGCATTTATTTTGAGGAAGCAGCTCTGCTTTGAATAGTAAAGCCATAGTCTAGTAAAACCAAGACTTAAGTCTAAAGCTGCAGCAATTAACCTACTTCACCCTGTCCCATCCCCAAATCCTAACATTCAGCCCCTGAGGAATCAGAATTTATTTCTCAATGAACAAAAATTGCCAGAACAAAAACCCTACAGATCCTAAGGAACTGCCTATACTGCAAGGAGAACCAGGTCCACCACACAGCACAGACACAACCACACCAGGCTTTAGCTTGGTAAGTGAATACTAGGCAATTCTGAAACACATTGGGATACATCCACGTTGTTCTATTTCCCGACCCCTCCACGACCCTACCCCCCAAGTTCTGTAAAATGCAGTTATGCACAAAGGCTGACTATAAACATGCTATAAAAAGCTTTTTTTTTTTTTTTTTAGAAAATTAACATTCATAATACCTAATGCATAAATAACAATGAGGAAAACTGAAAGCCTTTAACAGAAAGTTTTTACAGCAGTCTCTAAAACTTGTAGTGACACCCTTTGACAGGCAAATATGTGATTTAGAATACTTAAAAAGTTCTAATAGCAAAAGAACTCCCTGGTTTAATGTGAATTTGCAGAACCACTGGCAGCCTTTCCTGCCCTTGGAAGCTTTTGTTTTTCTGTACTCAGTATAAGCTGCTAACAGGGTGCTGAGGGAGCGGCATTATGTATTACTAAGTATATACTGAAAGGAATAGAATGTCAGGTACTCAGCATTATAGAAATAATTGTCATCATTCAACACCTAGGATTCAAACCTAAAAATGAATCACCAATGCAGGAAGCCCATTCTCACTTATTCTCAATTCCATAAGCCAAGAGCCCTCAAAACCACCATTCTTACTTCTCAGAAAGTTCTTTAGTTCATGGAAGAACTGGACAGAGATATTTTACATTTTTTCTTCAACCTCTCCCCACACACTCCAGTTCTACCTTTGCCTTTTATATTTTCCAGGTGGCAAAACAAGCTACCTTTTGTGAACTTCTGGACAGTGACATGGACAACGGTTACAACATGTAAATTAGTTCCTACGTAAAAACTGCATAGGAAGAAATTTACCATGTTAAAACGGGGAGAAAAAAAGCACCAAAGACACTGACACTAGATGGGCAATACTATCTTTTCCCCATCCTCACTCTTTTCTAGCTTGGCAGCTTTCTTTAAAGAAGGTGGGAGGGAAGAACCTAGAAATGTGACTTTTTCCAATTAAAGATCAACCTATAGGAATTCATGACATCTGGAAGAGCTTTCCACTTGCCACTAGAACCAGTTTAGTTTAAAAAAATCCTCCATCAACCATATATCTGTACATAAACTCCTCCTTATGCATTTTATAATTGAAGTACGACAAAAGTTCTAATTAATATAAACTTCCAAAATACTCGCTTTTAAAAATGACTAATTGCTTGAGAGCCACATATTGATGACAGAGCAAAGACTTTGGAGAGTAATCTGCATTTGATTAACAACCCAAGCACTAGCTACAGGTTAATAGTAGAACACAAAGCCAAATACAATCTTGGTGAGATTTCTGTAACATTCCGAGTCTCTTTCCAATTTATTCCCTTGCTGATGTATTGAACTAGCCTTTAATAATGAAACCGTAAGTTAAACACCTCAATTCACTAGGATTTGACACTAACGCATTACTGACTCTCTTGACAGTGTACTTGACAAATGCGCTCTTAAATGAACTGCCAATACCAGCTAATGTCCTTGAAATTACACTTTGCAACATACATGCCCAGTTCTCCTGAACATTAACTCCCATTGTCAGCATGCATGCAGTCATTAACGGTCTTCTTTATCCGGTGCAAACCATTTGACTGTGAGAACAGCCTTTCAGTTTTGGTTTGTCTCATGTTGAACCAAGCAGCAGTTTCTCCCACGGTGCCGGTACTAGCCATGCTAGGCATCAAAACGCACCCAAGCGCCGGTCCTTTGCTCCGTTCGGACCGCGTTACCGGGGTGCTGTGCCACTCACTAAATACCATTCCGGGAGATTGAAAGAAAAAGACCAATTTTTAAGCGCGAACGGGTGCCGCTTTCACCACAGCCCCGCAGCAGCACGGCCCAAACGCGCTCCCTGTCTCACACCACCTTCCTCAGGGAACCGGGCTAGGCCACGCCGAAATCGCTACCGAAGCCGCAGCCCTGCCTAAAGAGACAAGCCAAGGAGCCTCCGGACTCTGCCCACACAGCAGCAGAGAAGAGAAATTACCACACCAAGACCCCACCAACGCACCACAGACCGCACTACCGACCGGACTACCGACCGCCTAATCCCCGCCATTTCCCCTCCCCGGGGCGGGGCCAGTGCTGACATGGCGGGGCTCGGGGAGTAACCCGTCCCCGCGTCACGTGGTGTCGTCCCCGCGCCGAGCGCGCTCCCTCCCTCCCTCCCCCCCCATTCTCTACTCCCCCTTTCCCTTCTGTCGCCTGTGGGTGGCGCGGGGCCGGGAGGCCTGCGCGATCCCAGGGTGCTGTGCGCGGCGTGGGCTCCGCCATCCCGGTGGGAGAGACGGTTTGTGTGCGGGCCGTGCCAGCGAGACGCTTCACCGAGCGAGCCGGGGAGGGCGTGAGGGGAGAGCGGAGAGCGCGAGCCCCGCCGCCGCCGAACGGCCATGTCCGCGCGCAGCCGCTGAGCGGGACCGAGCTGCCGCTCCTCCTCCTCCCGTCCCCTACCTTCCCTCCCCCGCGCGGGCGCCCGCCCGCATCAGCCGCCGCCGCCGCCGCCGCCAACATGGAGGCCGTGAACGCCTTCAACCAGGAGGTGGGAGCCGGGGAACGGGAGTGAGGGGAAGGGGGTGTGAGCCAGGTGGCCGTTAAGGGGTCGGAGGAGGTGGGTGGGGGCACGGGTGGCGCCATCACTTACACTTCAACCCGCCGCTCTGCTTCCGGCTCTGGGCCGCGCGGGCCCGGTGCGCCGCCGCCAGAGGCCTGCTCTGGGGAGGGCCTGGGCAAGTGCTGGGCCTGGCTCGGCGCGGGGCCTCCCGCCGGTCTCAGGGGCGGGCGAGGGGAGATCTCGTCTCCTGAGTAAAATGGAGGCGAGCGTGGTCAGGCCCGCCGAGGCGGTTGGAACGGCCAGGAGCGTTCCCTGAGCGACGCTGCGGCTCGCTTTCCCGCGTGGGCCGGGGGCTGAGAGGGAGTATTTGGGCCCCCATTTCTGTCCCCTCATTTTCTCAGTTCCCTCCTCGCCCTGCCGGAGAGCGTTGGAGCTGGGATCTCTGTTGCAAGGCGTTCCCACTGCGTGCGTGTTGTTAAGGAGGGGGAAGCCGCGTTTTCAGCGTGCGAGGCACTTTTATTTCCTCGCAGCGGTTTGGCGAGAGACCTGCCATGTGAACGGGCGACTGTTAGGATAGGCTGGAGGTTGAATAGGGAGAGGGAGAGCTGCGAAGGGGGGGCTATCTTGTTGTAGAAACGAAGCGTGGGGATGGGACTAGGGGATCGACCCAAGCGCTAGCGATCTGCGAGTTAGGCTGGAAAGAGTAGGGCGTTCGTTGTCTTTTCATAGTACACAGGAGGTGTCTGTCTTATTCTGATTTTTTGCTGATTCGTTGGTCAGCCAGTCAGAACTGGAAACAAAATGGACTGTGGTTGCTTTTTACGTAATATATAATAAAGCACTCTGGTCTCTGAAGTTTTTGACACATGACTTAAAATGATTCTTAGATAAGATGACCGCCTCAGTTCAGTTATTTGACTTTTGCAGATCCTGTATGGACTATAGAACATGCATGTTCTTGTTGTAGATAATGGAAGTGAAGCTAGAACCTGTTCCAGAATATTTAATGTTTGAGGGTTAGGTTACTGTGTGCATGCTTGCTGAACAGAAACAAGAAAAATGGCAGACAACTCTCATGTGATGAAGTCATGCTGTGTAAAGTTCACTCTCTGCAACTGCTTGTCATGCTCACGCCCCCCCCCCCAACATG
>JBCJKH010051587.1:0-64494 GCA_039877255.1 Loriculus beryllinus
CTAAGGTGGTAGTCTGAAGGTGGTCTGTAGTACAAACAAACCTGGATGCAGTTATGATGTAAATGGGAGTGGTATGCAAGAAGGACTCACTTCATTATGTGGACCAGAACCACAGTAATGAGAGGAGGTTACAGCTCCCACAGAAACCAGTTCATCTGCTATGAATCTCCACCTGACCACATGGGCAAGAGTGAGTTTTGTTCCTGTAAAGTGCTGTTGAACTGTGAAGCAAAAACAAAACAAGAAAATCGTACTGGTGTTTTCCCAAGGGCTCACCACAAACTACACTTCTGATTCAAAATGTAGCTCATTGTGGATTGTTGAGATGCTCAAAATAATGATGATAAATGATTTTGCAAAGCTTTTGAGATTTGACTGCTGTTCACGGGGATTTAGATGTCTCATTAACCTCTTTTGTTGAGACCAGGTTTCATGTACAGAGAAACCCACAGAGAAACCTTTGAAGTTTCCCTCTAGAGCTCCCAAAATCCACAGCTTCCATGCATATTTGCCTGTCTGCATTAGAAATGATAGGGTGATCTTCAAGTAAAGAGTCCATTTCCTTCAAACCTTTTGCACAGGTATTTCATGAAAGAATTTTAAACAGACTTCTAACACAGAACAGAGAGACTGTGCAAACAAGCGTACTGTACCAAGTTACTGTTTTCAACCTTCTGAGAGTTGATAACTCTTCCATATGAATTTTGTACTGACTTGGCTGGTAGTGTATTATCTTAAGCTACTAACAACAATCTGTTCTCACTGATGAAGCTATAACAAATTCAATGTTTACAGTTTAAGGGAGACAATTTTTTAATACAATCAAAATACTTATTTATTGAGGACAGTGAACATGAGTCCACGTAATGTGTGCTGCAAATCATTAGGGCATGTGGTTCCATTTAACACTATTTTGCTTGCAAAGTGATCACCTAGAGTTAAGGTTTGCCCTAAATTGGGTAGGAAACAAAAATATCCAAGAATAAATAATAAATAGGGTGTTTTTTGGACAAAGCTATCTTTTAGAGCCAGAAAGAACATTTCTATCTATAGAAGCATTGCTTGGATGTTTGTCTTCTCTTAACCACAAGCACATATTTTCACTGGAAAAAAGTGACTTTCAGGCATTCACAAAGATTTGTTCATGCTAAGGATAAACAGAACTAGATATGTTGTGTTCTGAGATATGAAAATACATGAAACCATTTATTGTAATAGCACTCATGTTTTATTAAAATGAGAGGGGGTTTATTATTGGTACAGCCACTGCTGAGTGGAACTGGAGATCTCTGGACACAGATTTTATTCCCACCCTCCCCTGCTTAGTGCTGAAGCTAGTGAATCAATACAGCAGTCCTTGCCACTCAGTGAGAGCAGGATGATGCCTTAAACTAATTAGTTCAACCACTGCTTTCAGTGGAAGCAGCACCAGGAGGTAAAAACGCCCTTCCTTAGAAATATTGAAGTATAATTTTTACAAAGCAAGAAAATGAGAAAATTCATTTCATGGAAATTAACTTCTTGTCTGACTCATAAAATACATAGAACTGTGGGCTCTCAGAGGCTGCTTTTCTTTCCTACCCAAGACACACACTGAAATACAGCAAGCTGTTGCCTTGTCATGCTATTTCTTATGTAGAGACTGAATTACTATCCAAGCATGATCTGTAGAAAAAGTTTTTATTCTGCTCACCATATCTGGGTCAGGTCCCACACTGTACACTGAAGTTTGAATTAAAGTGAGTGGAAATGGTAGGTGTTTCATGAGATAGCTGTCTTGACAGTATGGGGATTAGACTGACATATTTGGGATGTGTCATGGCTTAATTTGTACCTAACCCTGTGATGTGCTGAGCAAAGTTAAGCATTGTAAACTCAAATGGAGTTTGAACATGCTCAGTACTTCAGGATCAGCTCCTCTATGACTAAGTTTTGATAATCAGCCAGGAATTTGGCAGCAAAACAAAAATGGATATTCTACTTTACCTAACACTTTTAAGGAAGGCTTTGTCTCCTTTTATGTAATATATTAGACTTTTCTCTGCACCTTTCATAAAAGTTTGTCTTTCTTTTATTTCTTTTTGAGCATCAGCTCAGTGGAGACAGATTATCTCTTGCATCTTAAGCAATGAATGAAGTGAAATCTGCTCTTATTTGGGAGCCACAGGGGCTAGAAATGCACTTCATGCACTCTAACCCCCAGCAGGACTTCTTCTTAAGCAATTTTCAGTGCATGCTGAGCTTCTTCACAATCTGAGAAACTGAAGGAGGCTTGACCTCTCCTTTCTGCTCTGACTGCTTCTTGTTCTGAGTGGTTTAGATCAGTCAAAACTAGGGATGATTAGGTAAAATCTAAAATTAAAGGGCTTAAAGAAACCCTCGTCAGTAAGGGTTTGCAGGCAGTCAGTGTTTGCAGCTTCATGTTCCTTAAGCACAATGTGTGGTGGGAATAAAGATACAATACCAATGTCTGGCTCTCTGATGACCTGCATATAAATACTGTTATGAATAAATAAGAATACAATGTCAAGGTTCTGTCCTCTGTCCAAGTTATATTGTAGAGAAAAGAAAGGAGCAGATACTGACACTGGCTTTAAGGCTTCTTGGGGAGGGAGAGATGTGAAATCAATGTGTCCTGCTGTTCAGGTGCTGCATTATAATTACCAATGCTGGAGTAAAACAGACTCTTCCCTTCCCAAATTGGTGGGAGAAGGAGTCTCCTCCCACATGCAGAGTCCCTTGCCTTGCTCTGGAGACCCCAAAGGTCAGCCTAGCTGCATCAGCACAGGGCAACAGGCAAACTCTGGCTATTCCTGTTAAGACAAAGCAGAATCCCAGGGTGCAGAAAGAGCTTTTATCTCCTGATAGACATTAAGTTGGCAGTTCAACACCTTACTAAAATTACTGCTCCTTACTCACCCTCTTTAAACCACCTGATTTCTAGTATGTCTATGACCCATATATAATTCTCTCCTCTGTATACTCCCCATAAGGTACATGTCCCTTTATTATCTTTGGAAATAATACCTGCTGTCTTTAATGGATATTATTCCAGATTTGTGGATAGTGTTGGATTATGAATTTGACTATATTCATACTGTGGGGATCCAGCCTGCCGATATGCATGCATAGTAACTGTACCTAGTGACTGTACCTAGTGACTGGACCTAGTGACTGGACCTAGTGTACCTAGTCTCCCCAAGAAGGCACATTTAGTGGCTGAGTCGAATGTAGAGGCACTTCGGCTTGACTGAATGGTGGGTTTTGCCCCCAGCTGGCTGCTCCCTCCCACCCTTACAAAGGCTTCCCCACTTGTGGACAAAAAGCTGAACTACACATGAAGCAGCTCCTTCACTGCTCCAGCTGGCAATCCAGCAGAAGGTAAGCCTGTTCTGGGCTTCAGTAGCTTTATTTAACATGCTAAGTATAGAAGTTGCTCTATACTTTCATATATACTTTCATGTTTGCTGTTGGAAGCAGGGGCAAGGATGGGTGGCTGGGAATAAGCATGACCAGGCCATCTGTTATGTCAAAACCTAATTTCTTGGTCTTCTCAGTGGAGAATGGAAGTTCCTTTGAAGTTTTCAGAGTTGGACATGAGTTACATGGTCTTCTCATGAAGGATCTCAAAGACACCATATACACATTTGTTCAGTTGGAAAAGATCCACTAGGAACAACTTAGCCCTACACTGGGAAAACAGTCTCACCTTTGTTGAAAGTTTCAAGTAACATTACTGCATTGCATAGTGCTGCAGTCGTTTCTGTCACTACTTACAGAAGGAATAATAGTGCTCAACATAAACATAAATGCCTATAGTGTGTCAGCATGCTGCTGTCTCATGTTTATCCTGCAGCCTTTACTAAGAGACCATCTATCTGCTTTGACAATATATCTCAGATGAAAATAGTTTCATCTGAAATATGCTAATTTGGCATTACAGTATCTGGCCAGTGTTCAGACTTATGATCAAGCAGAAAAGGAAGCGAACAGAAAGTACCAAAACCAGCTTACATCTTCTCCTAATTTTATTTATTTGCTAAAGATCTATTTAGTCATTTAATTCATGCTTGTATCACTGCTTGATGAGAAAACAAAAATGCAGATATCTGATGTTTTAGCTCCTGTTCTTTTATGAGTCACTCAGCCTTACAGGAAATTTGAGCAGTTACCCAGGGCAGAAGGTGTGGAATTTGGTCTTAGGGGAGCCTCAAATTAGTTATAGAAGACAAAAAAAGGGAAACCCCCCCTCCCTTTTCAAATTCATGGTTGTAACAACCTGTTGAATACTTCTTGCAACAAATAGTCAGTGTCCTTTCTGCAGGAAAAATAATGTAATCATCATTGCCATTATTATATTCCTCACATCCTCAAAGCATTGAAAGGGACCTTCTTCTTCCTACTAAAGCTTCAGAAAATTTCATTAAATTAGGCAGAAATTTCTGTAACTTTTGGGGCGTTTTGAATATCCTGTAAGGGCCAAATGCAGTCCTGACCAAAAAGGTCACTTAAAGAGTGAGCATTAATGTAGACACCAAGAAAGGTAAAATTCCTTCTGATGTCTCCCAGTAAAGCTGTACTTGTTTGCTCTGGGGTTTTCTGTGCAGTGGTTTAAAACACAGTGCCAAGGAATGCATCAACTGACCACTCAAAATGATACTTTGCAGATGGTGAACGACTCCTCAGCCTGTGTCCATGCTATGACTTGTTTTACAGCCTTTATAACAAGGAAAAAAAAGACATGCTGCCTGCGCAGTTTTACGAGCTTCACCAGTTTTCATTCAGCAAAGAGCCACAAGAGGGCATCTTTTTTCTTGGTTTCTTCCACTTCAATAAACGAAAAGCTTAATTATTTCACAAATTCTCTTTTATTATTCTTGAAAGTTGAATCTTCTGCTATTTATTCCACCAAAAAAAAAAAGTGTTTTCATGATTTGCAAGGAAAAAAAGTAGCTACTAAAATAAACCATTTCCAAATCCATTTCTTTTACATTTAACAGAGACTACAGACAGGTTCTGCAAATGAGAAAAGAGAGCTTTCATGCTGGTTTATTTTTCACAGGAGTCTGAAACATCTCCAGTAAATGAAGCAAGCAGCACTTTTCAGCTTATTTTCTCTTTACTAGGATTCACGTTTTCAGGGTACCTCAAAGCCCAATTGTGTTATACTAGTGAATGCTTGAAAATTCAACAGGGATTTTTCTTCCAACAACCTGCTCCTCATTTTCATTTGCAGAAGGTGATTACCAGCAGAGTACCTGTAATGTTCAGTGAATACTTGTGAACAAAGTGGAAGAATCATTCTACAGGAATTTAAAACACAAGCTGGCTATAATCTGCATCATACTGATCACAATGATTAGACTGTGCACTCCAGGGATTTAAGCAATGGAAAGTTTTATTGATAATAATGAAATGAATGTGGAAAATGATGTACTAAATCCCCTTCGAAGGCCTTAAACAACAGAAGTCAGTGGCAAGTACGAAACAACCTGTCTTCAAATTCCTTCATTTATTTTGTGGGAATATAAGACACATGTAGATAAATACATTCTGTGTATCTGTGTATGCAGTTTATAAAAAAACAACATCCACTTGGTACTGTATTAACTAACTGTTTTAAAAACCTAGATAAAAGCTGGCGTTTGAAGAGCTTAACCCCACCACACACACATTTAGATCCTATCCTATAGACCAGATCTCTCGTCTGACTTAGGTGTGAACAGCAGATGAGGATGAAGTCCTGCTGAGTAACATGATGGAAACTCCAATATGCCTCTGGACTTTCTTAGCTCTGCTGTTACTTCATGGGTTCAACAGTCAGGGTTTGTTCTGCAACTGGATGAAGAGTTTCAATCTGAGCTCTTCACTGAGGGAAATACAGCTTTTGAAAGAACCCCAGTGTGTCTTGTCTGGAAGTGTCTGATACTATCTGTGCCATGTGTTCAGTGCCTCTCAGCCTGCGGGCAGAAAGGCTTTTCCTCGGGCAGCCACAGAAGGAAATATGTTGGAGAGAAAGGTTTGGTGTGGGAGTGGATTGGTCCAGGAGAGAAATTCAGTCTTAGGAAGTGGTCTGTAGCATGCGAAAGCCGAAGAATCACCGATATAGCACATTCCACGGGCAAAACAAATAAATGCAAAGGCAGATGTATCCCAGGCAACTACAGCTTTGCACGTGGGATACTCTTAAATGCACACCAAGCCCTAGCTCTGGGCCACTGCCCAGCTGTTTTCTCTTTATCAGTAAATGTGGAGAGCTGGCTTTTTCTCCACTCCCAGTCCACCAGCCAGTGACCTGCAGCTCAGCTCCAGTGGGAATATGCCCCGGGACAACTGGAGTGGATCTGAGGCTGCTTTAGACCTTACCATCTGAAGCAGCCACCTGTGCAGGGTCATCACAATATTAGGCTGGGCTGCTCCTGGGTAAACTCCCATGTACGTGATCCAAAAGTGCAGGAGTTCTGTGGTCCAGCGGAAGGTCCATGAGGAGAGGTTCCCCTCAGTGCCCGGTTGGTACCACAGTTTGTGTATGTGCTGTGTTTGTGAGTGCACTCCACTACTTTTCAGGGAGTTAAACGTTTCCTGGTGGCCGGGGCTGTGACCTGCGCCGGGAGCAGCAGCAGCAGTGGGTGTGTGTCTGAGCTGGCTGACACACACACACAGAGGCACACGAAGCAGCCCATTTGCTGAAGGGGTGTGCATGTGCGTGCGAGGGAGTGGAAAGGGGTGGCTGGGATGGAGGAAGGGAAGGAGCCAGGGGAAAGTCTGACACTCCGCGCAGAAGGAGCGGAGACCCTTCGCCACCGCCGGGGAGGAGCTCGCCCGGCTCGCAACGCCTCCAGCACCCAGCCCCCGGCCCCGCACCAGTCTCGCCCCGCACCTCGCTGCCGCTGCGGCTCCACGGCAAGTACCCACCAGCCCCGCGGAGCTCCGCGACTTCGCGCCGGGCACCGGAGCACTTCGCTGCCGCCGCCGACAAGGGGTAGAGGGGGAAAAGTGCGTTGGGTCCCCTCGGCTTGTCCCGGAGCCTCCGCTCGGCTCTGCCCCGCCCCGCCCCGGGGACAGGGAACCGGCCGCCGGCACAAGCAGCGGTGGCCGGGCCACCTGCCTTGCTGTCATCGGGGAGGTGGGAATCTGCTGGCTTGGGAAACCCCCTCGGCTGTGCCCTGAGAGGGCAGCAGAGGTGGATTTGGGGGCTCACGGCGAGGAGGAGGCAATTTTGGAGAGTGGGGGTTAAAGGCTGTGGCGCTGGTGCGGAGAGAGGTGTTTCGTTCTCTCAGCGCCGTCACCCGTGCGCCTGCTGCTGCCTCGCATAGGTGTCTTAAGACGATGTGAAGGGTGCAGTCAGCTCGTGGTGACCAGTAAGGAACTGTTGCGTGCTGGAGCGGTGGCAAAATTCCTTCCTTTCCACATAGTCGTCCAGCATTGCCCGGAGCGCGGCTTTGCTGAACGTGTCCATCACTAGGAGCTGCGGAGCACCTGGCTGGCCTTGGGGTGCTCACTGAATGAGATTGTACGTCTTCTCACACTGACAACCTGTACTTTGCTTTGTGCAAGGCCTCAGAGGGTGGTAAAGCTCCTTGTTTTGCTGTGAATATTACAAAATGAAAGTTACTGTTTCTAGAAAGGAGGCATTCCTGAGCATGTTAGGTAATTGGTGACTGTGTACTGAAGAAGTGCGAAGCAGCCACCTATGCTTCCTCATAAAAAGCTTCACTTTGACTTGAATTGGGAAGATTAGTCCAAGAACAATAGAGATCAATGGGGCAGTCTGACCATAAGCAGAGAGCACTCTGCTGAGAAAGCAGCAGCTGAGTGCTGCATCTGTGGCTCTGACAGGCCATGGAGATGCAAGGACTTTTGCAAGGCTTTTAGCATGCCACTTTTTTACTACTTGCAAATCTAGGGATCAAGTAGAGAGACTTCACTGTTTACCGCTAGAAGGTTTTAATGCTATATGGTACAATATTATGATACTGTTTTTCAAACCCTCATTATAGCTGATGTGATTTTAATCTTTGCCTTTTTTTGAGTTTGTTTTGCTTATTATTGGCCTGATCCTGAAAAGCAGTACTCATCATTTCTTGTAAGGTATGTAAGGGCCAAGGTCTTTACTATGTTTGTGAAAGCTGGGTGTCTGAATAGCTTTCTGAAGAGGAATTAGGATGGTTTAATTCATTGTAATCTTATGATCAGAGATACCTAAATCCTGCAGGTGTCACACCTCTTTTCCTTTAGCTTTCCAAGACAAGTCCTGCTCTGAGGTGCTTTGTAAATAGAAACATTTTAGCCTTGATAAGGCTGAGCAGTTTGACTTCACTTTTATTTGAACTTTATTTTGGCTTGGACATCTGGACAAGCCGGAGATCCAGGAACTAAATTTACTTCCTTTCTTCTTACCACTAGATCAATCCAAAAGAGATTATTAGGGTATGGGCAACAAAGCAAAGCCCCTGTTAAGGTGCAGTGCTGAAGCACAGAGAGATGTGCTCTGAACCAGACAGAAGTGTTTTGAGCCAAAGTCACCTGCAGCCCATATGTGGGCTCTGCCCATGGAGTGCTTTAACCAGAAATGGAAATAGCAGCTTCACCAGTATCCTCTGCCACATCTCAAAATATAAAAACAACTGCAAAAGCATAAGATGCTTCCAGGACCATAATCCCAGGAAGAGAGAAGTGCCTTCTGGTAGCGTTGAGTAAGGGACTACATCTCAAAAAGGTATAATTTTAAGTTGCATTGCTGCCCTCAGCTTTGGCTTGGTGGGCAGCTTCTCTGAGATACCCAGAAGAGAGATACCTCTTTTGGAACCTTCTACCAAGCTTCTGCCTTCTTCTCTCCAACTGCATTAGCCCTGATCTCATTCTACCTCTTAATAGTTTTGTTTGTTTGCTTGTTTGTTTCTCTGAGAGGTGATGTTTTCACTGTAGATACCACAATTATGCAAATTATACTGCACTCTTGAAATTCTATTCTATCTATTCTATTCTGGGATTTTGTAGTTGAACTAAAACAAAAAAGGCCCTAGAAAAAAAAAGTTTTAATTAAGCTAGAATATTAAATGGAATTCGATGTTGTTCAGTGGGAAAGAGCATTTTCAAATGTTTGTGGATACTGCATCATTAGTATCGTTATCATTAGATAACGATTAGATAACGATAATTAAGCAAATCAGCATTGTAAACACTAAGGTACTAAAAAACAAAGCCAAAGAATTAAACAGAACTTGTCTCTGTTTTGGCCCTGGCAGAGGGGATATAGTCAGCATCTTTTTCTATGTTCTATCACAGAACAAGTGGAGGTGTAACTGTTCGACACAGTCAGGGTCCTGGCAGTTTAATTTTTGGAAGATTATAACCATCCAGAGTCACTTTGAGAGCATGCTGTCAGCTTCGGGTGATCAAAATAATGATGTATTTCTGGATTCCTTTTGAATTCCTGTTTTGCTTTTTCTCTCTTTCGTCTTTTTTTGCTGTTAAAAGATACAGAAGCTGTAATCTCTGGTGTCTCTCCACTGTGCACCACTTCAATGTAGACATTCCGGTTACCTGTGGCTCCGGAGAGGCTGATTCATCAGCTGGGAATCAGCTGAATTCCCAGCTCATGCCGGCATTTCTTTGGCTGAAACGTCTGGTGCTGGAATTGGTCACTGAGCCACCTCTATACTCTTTGAGGTTTCCTACACGAGGGAATCCTTCAATGCTGGTTAAGCAGGCTTTCCAGCCACGTGCTCCTGGCAAGGCAGCCTGTGGGATGGCCAGAGCTATAGTTGGCACTTTGTCTTTTTAACCCATGGAAAATGCCAAAGGTGCATGCTAAGTGTTGTTAAACCAAATAGATGTGGAGAACCTGTGATGTGTTTGTTTTCCTTGCTTTCTGGATTTTCTCCAACTACAAACAAGCAACAGAGGAGTTCATAGTAAAGCCATGCTCAGGAGATGTTAAGCATGCTGGCTGTATTTAAACTATGTGTGAAACAAATTTTTTGCTCCATGGGTGTGCTGTTTTTATCTTTTCATAGCACTTCATCTCTGTGGTACTTAATGCAGTCTCCCTCCTGCCCCACATTTTGTCTGGGCTTTATATATTTTGTCAATTTAGCAATGGCAATGAGTCAGTGCTTAAATAATTCTTGTATAAATCTTTAGCCCTTTTATCTTTTCCTTTCCATCCTTGTGTATTCAGAAGGGCCCCTCTCTGATATTTTTATTTTTCACATCCTAGAGACAGGCTGCGTGAGCATCCATGTGTTATTGGACAGTGAATGATAAAAAAAAAGGAAAAAAGAAAACCCCAGCCCTTCTATTCCACTTATTCCCCAGCTTAGATGGATCCAACGTCACATGGAGGGGATCCAGGATGAGTCAGGGAGCAGTGCTGTGGTCCAAAATTCCAGTTTGCATTACAGCTGGGAGGCAGCATTTAGCATCATGTGGATTTATTTTCTTTTAACGGGAACTGCAAAATAATTTATGAGAGTCATGCAGCCCAGTGGTCAAAGCAGATAACGGTAAGCCAAGATGAACCTGGATTCCCATCTGGGTTGAATTATTGACTCAATTTGACTATCAGAGTGATGGGTGTGGTATTTAAGCCTAGAACATTATACTGGCATTGACTAAACCTTTGCACTTCCCCACAACATAACTGGAAAATGTGATTAAGGTTCAGAGCTCTGTTCGTACCTAACAGTTTACCTTATAGTCAGCTTCATTGCTCAGACTAAGCACAGTACATTAAAGGCATTTATTTGCAACCTTAAGTTACAGGACAAATCCTAAAGTGTCCTGCATAAATATGGTTAAAAAAGAAATTCATGCCTTAGAATTTATATGTACTTGGAGACCTGTAACTCATGAGGACCTTCTGCGCTGCCTGAATTTCACACTGTATATATTACTCACCTTTCTGTATCTTTTTGTACATCTTTGTTTATTTTTCGTTCTGTGTTATTCCAAACAGAAAGAAGAATAGTGTGAGCTTCTTCTTTTAATGTGGTAAACTTAAAAGCAAAATAAATATAAGTAATTAAACTATTTCCAATCTAGTTGGTCAGTGCGTCAGGAGACTTGCAGGAAGCAGATGTCATACAGAAGAAGAGAGGATAAAAGTTCTGTAACATCTGAGCATAATCCAGTGACATGCTGGACTGCTGGGGTTTTTTTGTTGTTTTTCCAAGAGGATAGGGAGAAGTTACCAATTTTCCTGGAATGACCCTTCCAAAAATCCTGAAGTCACTGCAGCCCTGAGTCTCATCTCATCTTGCATCAGCATAAATCAGGAGTAAATGCACTTGAAACAGCCTAGGATTAACTGAAAATTACATAAAACTAAGGCTGTCATGAAATGAAAGACCCATCCCTCTCCTCAGTCTCTGTATGTAGTGGCTTCAAGGAACTGAAGCACATGTTTAAAGACAGACTACTGTGTAAGTTGCTCTCTTGAAAGAGGTATTTTGCTAAAGTTTAAATCTAGAGTGAGATCGAGTCTTTTAAAAGTTAAATGCAGTCTCAAGGGCTGATGTGGCCAAATATTCCATCTTAATCTTGGCTAGCATTTTAACATTTTGCACAGCTAGATCTAATGGTATGTGCCTACCTAGCTTGTTATATTCCCCTGGAATTTATCAATGACACACTCCATATAATTGTGGTTACTTTTTGTCCGTCTGAAATCCTTTTTTGGTTTTGCATGGGAGACACTGAAGAGGGAGTATGTAAAAAATCCTTTCTCAACCCAAGGCAAAAATTTGATTTTTTTTTTTTCTCTTCCACAATGAAGAATTAAAACAATGTCTGTTGCTCTTGTGCTTAATGTCAGAATCTCTGCTAAAAAATAGTAAGAAGAATTATGATTAATTTTCCATATGGAACTTATTCCCTGTAATTTTATAATGCACATATGTGAGGTTTTATGAAGACTTACACTAAAAGCCTTTAGGAACAGTGTAATAGAGGAAAACTGTTCATAATACCCTTTGGTATCAAAAGAGCTGAACAGCTACACTTTAAGAGAGGGAAATAAAATGGAGGACAGTGACACGGAGTGATGTACTGCTGCAAATGCAGTTTCTTTTCTCCAAGATTTACATAAAGAGCCAATCTTAACTGTAAGGTTCTTCTCACTGTTTTACTGATATCTTCCACCTGCTTAGAAAATACCAACCATTTACTTGATTTCACAACTTGTTTTCTTTTTTAAACAGGTGCCTGAAAACATTTATTAAAGATATAAATAAATCTTCAAAGCTACTACAGTAGGTCCTAGCAGGGTGGTTGCATGTTGTATATCTGAAGATCTGCTGCTGGTTAACAGAAATCAGAGGAGATGCAGGATCAAATTTGTATGTGTCTGTCTTCTACATTTCTTTAAAATCTTGTTTTTAGTAGGAAGCATGCATAAGATATGGACAGTCATGATTTATCACTTCTTTTTTGTATAGTTATTAGTTGCAAGCAGTGGACTTGTTCTCATTCAGTGAAGTTCTTACTAATTTATTAACTATATTGCAGTTGCATTTGTTGGTCCCAGTCAGAAATGAAGGTCCTCTTGTGTTCAGTACAGTGATGTATACAATTAAACGAAAAACTAAACCAGCTTTCAACCACAGTGTAGGGCAACAGTCAGCAAGCACAGAAGACTGAGAACCACAAGTTCCTCCAGAAAACAAGTAATAGAATCAGGTTTATTTCATAGAATAAACAGAGATCTCAGCCTGTGTTTCAGTTGTTGAATAATACAAGCATCAGGGCAAAATTCAATTTGTATGGCATTATGAGATCCCCTATTGTGAAAGATAAACAGCAAATTTGGACTAATGCCTCAATGAATTAATTATATTGAGTTAAACTGACTTTTGGTTCCTGTGACCTCCATAGTTTAGCAGATTAATTTCTGAAAATGCAGCTTCACAGAATCCACTTTATTCTGGGGAAGTGTATTATAAGGAAATTAGAGATTTTCTAGAGGCACAAAGTCTCCACCTGAACAAATCTGGAATTCTTGGATCCATTGAGCCATGTAATATTTTGAGCTGGAGACTAAACCTTTGTGCTAGATACAGTTGCTGCACTGAGGAAGTAGACAGCATCCATGGTGATGACAGTAGCAAACAATGATTGTTCCAAAATAATCAATGTATAACAAGCTGCATCTTCAATTGGTGTAAATTATAGACATGTCACTGAGATTAGTGGAATCATTTGTACAGGTTAAGGCCAGTGCTATGTCTTTAGAAGACATGAGCAGCTCTAAAAGCTGAAAGAGAAAACCAGATGTTTAAGTTAAAGGTATAGACTGAAAGCATTTGGAGAGAAAAGTTGTAAAGACAAGCTAGCAAGTGAAACACTAAGCAAGTGCTATTGCTTCTTGTCACTGCTCAGATTATTGTGGTGTGATCTCCAAAAGCCCCAAGTTATGAGGATTACCCTACAGTTTAGTCCCCAAGCTGCAGTTTTAAGCATCTAAATTCATTTAGGATCCTTAGTCATGACCTCTTCCAGCAGATAGGTATCTATGTAGGGTAGTCTTCCTTGTGTCAAAATCTAAAATAATAGTAATTAAAAAAAAAAAAAAATCCCTATCATATATTTCAGTGGTTCAGGTGCCTGCTCTTGCCTGAGGTGATCTGTTTTTCAGTTGTGGTCTGCATGGTGGTGGTGTTGGTGCTTGGTACCACGACTTTCTCAGCTACCATGGTTCCATTTCGTTGCAAGTGCTCTGTTACCAAAGGCCCAACAGAAAAGGACTGTGTCATGGCATAGTCAGAGCATCGCCTTTCAGGGATAAGATTTCTCTCACTGGACCTGCTCCAATTAATGATTTGGCATCGGTGTTGATAGTTCCTATTTGATACTGAACTGCACTGTTATATTAATCATTAGGAGTCCGGTCCTACCTGTTCTAAAGGAATGCACTAATCTTGGGACTGCTAGGTGAAAGGCGTTGGGAGAGGTAGGTCTTCTGTGGGAGAGCTGGACATGCTTGGAGCTCACCTTGGCTTTGCAAGTAAGGTGGGCAGGGTAATGCCTGATATTGAGCACCACAGGCACTGAAGAGTTTGGAAGAGCAAAGAATTTATTGCATGTGTACCCAATGGCCCAGGTTCTATGGGGGATGTGTTGTTAAGCAGGTTTGGCTAAATGCAAAGTCTGGTAACAGCGAAAGGCATGTTTTATACTTGTCTCTGATGCTGAACCTGGCTGACTGAAGAGGCAGTTAAGATCATAAATCTCTGTTATTAATCTAATATTTTGGCTAAAGCAATTTTAATAGACAAGGATGCTTGACATAACTACTGCCTGAATCATTGTGGTCTGTTGGTCTGATGTCTTCTACAGTATATAATGTTGTCAGAACTGAGGTTTTCTCAGATCTGATGAAATCTGAGGAGTTTATTTTATGACTCATTATTTTGTAAATTGGTCTCAAAATTTTGAAGGCTTTAAGGAAAAAGCTGACTGTAGGCAATTTTTTAAAAGTCAGTCTCAGATAACTGAGGAAAAAGGGAGAGAACTGATGCATCAAAGAGAGCTGCTAACATTGTTCAGGCCTAAGGGACTTTTAGGTCCTGTTTCTAGAAGAAAAGATTCATTTATGTCTGCTGCTCTGTGTTGTCTATCATGTTCTTTATATGGGTGTCCTGGGTAATACCATTTGCAGCATACAGATTTGTTCTGTAGTTGTGACTTGGTGTTTATAGTCCTTTAGTGACATCTACAAACAGCAGACATTTATTATCTCATAAAGCTACCTCAGCTTGAAAAATGTAAAAAATGAATATATGGCAAAGAAATACCTTTCACAAGATAACATCCCAAAAAAACTGTGCATCTTTCAGTGAAATTAAGGGAGTTTTCATATGGGAAGATTTTCCACCTTTAGAAAAAATCATTGTAGACTGCTTAGGCTGAAGACGGATTAAACTCACAAATAAAATATATGTGGGTAAATGGTAGACTGATACAGTACCCCTCTGAAAATTGGTTTAATTTTGTTTTGGTTTGGTTTGGGATTTGTTTTGGTTTCTGTTTTGTTTTTTCCTGGATAGATTTGCACTTTTAAGTACAGATCAATTATGCTGTCTGTGCCCATGAGCCTGAAGCTCCTGTGTCCTTTACTTTTTGTGACTTTGCTACATCCCACTGCTTTCTAAACGGCAGCATGAGTACTTTTTTGAAACTCATAACACAGACATTGATCTCTTTGATGGCACTTACATCAAATCCTGCTTAGTGATAGACAAATTGTTGTGCTTTGACTCTTCCAGTGATGGAAGGTTTGTTCTTTATTCTCCATTTACTGCTGTTGTACATTGATGTGTAAGAATGAAGACTTAATACTTATGCACAAAACACTGCTGAAAGCTCCAATTGCAATTTCTCTACCTTTTCACAGTCTGATGGGAAAGCAGGAGGTATATGCTGCAAACAGTACAGGGAGTTTGCCTCTTTCAAACCCAAACATCTGGTTTCAAAGCAAGAGAAGAAAAATAGGCAGAATGAAATTATCATATTTAGTTTAACATCATAGGGTGAGATTCTGCATAGTTTTTCCCAATTTTTTTCCATTCTCCTGGGTCCGTGTTGGCTGTCAGTCAGCATGAGGGCTTGGCCTCTCCTAGCTGGTATTGCCTGTCCTTGCCTCTTTGTTGCAGCAGTTCTCCAGGTGGTTTCAGGACACACGACAAGCTGCTCCTGCCTCCAGACTCTTTTACATTCTGAAACTTCATCTCCTTCCTACAGTTTAACTGTCTCTTGTGCTTTTGTAGGAACTACAGGCCAAGTTACCTGTATCCTGTGAATTCCCAGAAATGGTCCAGACATGATGAGGAAACCTCACTCCCTAGAGGTGGTCTACTCAGTAGCAGTTTTGCATGTTAAAGGGAGAGAAATTCAGACAGATTTCAGTTCTTGTGTCAGATTTTCGTGACAATGGGAAAAATATCTTTGTGATAACATTTATGCCACTGATATCATAGCACAGTTGTTCTGCAGTTGGTTAGTGCTGAAATATGGATAGTAATTTTCTTAGTAAAGAAAGGCTATGTTTCTATTTTTATCCTAGGTTATCACCCTGTTGTAAGGATAATGAAATCTATTCTAATGAATGGTATTTAAAAGAAAAAAAGTACTTTCCATCCTTTTTGTCTTTTCCTTCCTTCCTTTCCCCGCAAACAAGGTAAATGCCACTAAAATGATGTCAGAAAAGCATTTTGGAAAGTGTTTGGATTCATTGTGTTTTGTTTCCCATCCAGGAATTCACATGACACAATGGAAAGTGGGATCTGAGACTGCTAAGATAAATTATTAAACTATCTATAAAGCGCTACACGCATCTTTATGATGAGTATGTAAGGCCAAAATAACTGGGACACAGTGGCTTTGAGTATAAGTAGCCTTGTTATCTTTGCTGCAAGCATCAGCAGAGATTGTAATGGTCTTATGATGGCCCGGGGGGAATCTCACAAGGCCCTGCAGTAGGCACTGTATTTTTCATTCTGTTCTCAATAGCGTTCTGATGCTTGGATGACACAAGCCTTTTAAAATTGTGCTGTCTCTCTTCATCTTTCTTTGAGCCACACAGGAGAAGAGGTGTGAGCACAAGCAGTTAGAAAAGTTGAAAAGGTGCTTGTGGAAGATGGAGAAATTAATGACTGACACTGTGAAAACAGTTTGTTCTGTAGATCTACCAAAACTCTGTGGGCATTATTACCAGATACATCCAGGATCCTCTGTCAGTGTCTCCAATGTTTCTCTTAGAAGACCAACAGCTTTTGTCAAACTAACTTTACTGGATTCCACTGATGGGTTCTGACCTGAGCTACAAATACATACCAAAAGCTTCCCAGGCTTAGAACACTCAAAGGGAAAATACAGCTATACTGTAATTGCTCAGAGCTCTTTTTGGACATGCTCAAGTTGAAGATGTGACCTCAGTCCCATGGGTGTCTTTTCTTGTTTAGCTGACATTTCCACCTCCTGCTTTTCTGTTAGGCTGGGAGAAACTCCCAGATAGGCATTTGAGGATTTGGCTGTGTTTGCTGCCTGAGTACTTATTCTTCATCCCCTACAGAAATATGGTGGTGTGTGGGATTCTCTGGTTAGTGTAAAACGTATTTCTCTTGTGGTTCACAAGACACAGGTTGGAAACCCTGACATGGGACAAACGTGTTTTCTTGTTCTGAATCTGGGTGATTGGGCAAAACTTTCTCATTTTGGTGCAGGAGTTCCATCTTTTTCCATTTCAGAAGACAGGCAAGGCAATGCAATGTAAAGGATGTTGCAGAATCTCGTTTTCTTCATGTCCCCAGAAACTGAATCCTATTTGGATAATAAGCACTAGTCCAAGTTACTGGATTAAATATAAAGGTAACTGTGTAATGTTTCTTTGGTCTGTTTAATATAGAAGTTGATCAGTTGTCTCTCTAATCTGCAGTCACAATTAAACATTTATTTTGCAAGATGCATGATGTTTTACCTGTATGATTCCTACAAGTGATCTGTACTCTGTGCTTGTAGTTTCTGAAAACAAAATAGGGATAAACTTTGATGATAATTTAAAGTAGATATGGGATTGTTTTGATTAGTTAGAGATCAAGGCTGCTGATGTAGAAGGGGAGCACTGCCCTTGTGTAGTACCCAAAACAGTGGTTTATCTTGTCATTTGCTTGAATAGTGTGAGACTATCGTCTCTCTCTCTCCAAAAACTTGCTTTTCTGTTTTACCTTACTGAAATAGTAATAAAAAAAAAGTAAAATCATCATAGATTAAATGAATGGAGCCTATTTTATAAACTGACCCTTATTGTGATCTAGGTGCAAGTCCCAGGCAAGTCAGAGGACATGCTTAGAATTCAGCAGTTCTCCCCAGGATTATTCTAAGAAACACATATCTCCCACTGCTGAAGCCTGTTTTGGTCTGATAAGGTTTGTCTACATGCGGAAGTCAGCATGCTGTTAAACTAGAATAACAGTGTGCAGCGCAGTGTCTCCTTCACACTAACTCTGTGCATGACCAGTCACAGTGTCTTATGTCCTGAGGTTGCTTTTGAAATGAAATAAGCTGTTTCCTAATTAAAAGTCTAATATACAGCTCTGTGTGATGTGATTGCAGAGCAGTTAGTATGGTGCTGATTCTCGTCTTACTGTGTCTGGACTCTCATGTTGACAAGCCATTACAATTTTGAGGTCTTGGTAAATTATTTCTATAAGTGCAACAGACAATATCAGTGCATTTTACTGGGATGCAGAGCACTCAGATGCTACATACTAGAGCAGAACTCTGTGCTCATTGAAGTGAACACAATATATTCTGTGATTCTAGTGAAAGATCCGACTTTATGCTGGTGTTTGTGTGTTTACTTCCATCAAAGTAACACCTAAAAATGCAACACAGAATTTGGCCTCAATGTGCTATTACTGGTAAGTTAACATCTAAGGAGTGCTTAGAGAAGAGCCATAAAAATGAGAAGGGAGGCTTTGATTCATGAGGAGAAACTAAAGGATTTGGGTCTGCATAACATGTTTGAGTTTGACAAAGAAGAAGACATAACTGTAAATACTTCAAAAGTTTAATTCCAAAAACAGCAGAGGATTTGCTTAATGTTAATGACATTCTGAAGGTTAGGACAGCAGCTTAAGAGACTTGGGGTTAATTCCATGACATACGTCCTTAAGCAAGTCATTTCTGCTTAGATTCTAGCGAATTCCTGAAGGCACCCAACTGCCACTTCTTTGTCTACATCATTGTGTGACAGTCAGCTGAGACTGAAAGCCACCTATTTTAGACAATTAACTTGCTAAATACCTTTGCAGGTCTAGATCTTGGCCTCTACCTGCCTCAGCTTTGTCTGACTGTAAATTGATAAAAACTGCCTTTTGTCATAGAAAGAATATGAGAATTATGGGTTCTGAAAGTACTGGTGTTATAACAATGGGATCCATGCAAATATACTGAGTAGAAAAACTAATTAAGATGGGATTTATTTCACTTGTCTGTAGTGTAAGGTGGTCACATAATCTTCCTGTTTTCAGCACAGACATGAGGCGACAGTATCCGAGACAGGGGATGAACTCACCCCAGCAGTGTCTGTCTCCACCCTCTCTGAAGGGAGCCAAGACAATACTGAACTTTAGATGGTTGAAATTAGGCAAGATGAATATTATCTTAAGACTAAAAGGATCAAATAAAATCAACTCAGCTTGATTTTAAGGGAAAAAATGTCTGTAATGAGTGTGTTTGCAGAGATGTTATTTTAATGGGATGACAGAAACCACCTCAAAGAACTTGTGTTTTTCTCCTGTTATTTCTCATAAAACTTTCAGGAAGTCTTTTATTAAAAACTAACTAGATGATAGAATTCCCTCTTCTGTTTCTTTGAAGCAGTCCTTATGCAGACTAGCAACATCCCAGAAGTGCTATGGTGCACGCAGTACTAATGAATGTTGTATCCAGTATCTACATTTGCCAAATCTAGGTCTTAATAACTAAATGGGAGCTGGGCTCTTTTGGAAATCAATTCCTAATGTCTCTTATACAACAGCCTCATGTTAGTTGTAAATACTGTGTTACCTCTAGGTGGTAGCTACCTTCTTAATGTGCCTGATTCTCAGAGAAAATACAATTATGGGCACTGAGTTTAAAGAAAAAAAAAAGCATGTAGGAAAATTAATATTATTCAGAGGGGAGCTAAAAAATTATGTGACCTTCTATTAGAGTTGCTGAAGGTCC
Source organism: Loriculus beryllinus (assembly GCA_039877255.1). Classification (NCBI taxonomy): domain Eukaryota; kingdom Metazoa; phylum Chordata; class Aves; order Psittaciformes; family Psittacidae; genus Loriculus; species Loriculus beryllinus. The sequence goes on from JBCJKH010051587.1 coordinate 19,729, forward strand.
ATGTGCAAAGCAGCTATAGGATGCTGAGGATCTGAGGGAAAGTTGAGCAGTACAAAGAAGATAGAGACTCCCTTTTTACAAGGACTCACATGGAAATGATGTGGGGTCATGGGTACAAGTTACTCTCAGGGAGATTCAGGTTGGACACAAGAGGAAAATTTTTCACAATGAGAGCAATCAGTCTTTGGAATAATCTCCCAGGGAAGTAGTGGATTCCCAAACATTGGACACTTTTAAGATTTGGCTGGACAGGGTGCTGGGACATCTAGTCTAGGTCAAACTTTGCCAAGAAGGGTGGGACCAGATGATCCTTGAGGTCCTTTCCAACCTGATGTTCTATGATTTTATGAACAAAGACTCATGGGGAAGACCAAGATGACCGATTTATCTGAGGTCCCTACTAACCCATGCAATTGCGCAAGTTCACAGTTCAAAGAAGGATGAGCTTAATTAATTTATCCTGCTGTAGGTGTGACTCGGTGATAGAACCCTCCCTTGTGTTATTATATTTGTTACCCTGTGGGACAGCAAAATCTCTTTGTGACTAGTTTACGCTTTTTGGTTTGCACTCTTCAAAGAAAAGGCCTACTTTCAGGCTTTGTCCCTCTTGGTTTGATAGCTCCCACCTCCAGCCTCTCCAGAGCTCATCTTCATGCAGCTGGACTCATTTCCCTCACAACTGCTTGTCATTTGCCTGCTTCTCTGGCTTTGCATGGAAAGGGAGAGTCCCTTTTTGATGAAGAGAGAGGGATGAGTGAGCAATCCATCACTTCAGGGACAATGACCTGTTGTCAGAGAACCTGTGGCTGAATACTGGACTAGACTTATGCTTGGGAATGTGTAAAATGTGCTGAATACAGAAGAGCAAAATGTATTTGCGGGAGTTGATATTTATTGCTTTTTCTTGACCTTGCAGACCCGACACCGGTTGCTTTGGGAAATTAGAGCTGAACTGTCCTGAAAACTTGGAGGGGGATTTAAGTTTTGCACAGAGGATCTAAACATGGTAGGGATTTTATCTGGGTATCAAGCAATCCTGACTCAAGTCAGGACATGAAATAACTCTCTAATTGAAGAGGTATACTTGGGTCATAAGGCTGTGAGCTTAAAAGCCCATTTTCAAATTGAGTGGGACTTAATGTGTTAGATGGACGATGCACCTATTACTGGTTCCTTGGAGAGCCTGGACTTGAACTAGGCACTATGCTCCTAAACACTATAAGGTTTCTTGGATGTTCCTCTTGCAGAAATGGGTATACCCTGCACTGTCAATGTGTGAAGGCAGAGATTATGTGAACTGCACTCAGACCAGTTTCTTACTGGGCTCCCTTGGCACCCCAAAGTCCTAACTGTTTCCCTGAGCGACTCCAAACCTGTGAATTCGCATCATCTGCTTTATGCTCTAATTTAGAGGCTCTGGTTCATCCTCTGGAAGTACTTTCCTCTTTCCTCTGGTTTATACCCTCCAAATCTCATTGAGGTGCCTCATTTAGGCAGTGAAATAGGCTCCCAAGTGCCTAGTGCTTCAAACACACAGAGGATGACTCTGGATGAGTGCTTGTCCGCAGGTCTCTGCCCTTTTTCAGGGCCAGAAGACTCTGTCAAATAGGAAGATTGCCTAAATATAGCAAAGTAATTGTTGTGCTCAGCCTGTTACTAACAACTATTTCACTTTCTGCTCACACTGACCATTTTATCCATCTGGTGTCATTCATTGTGTACTTAGACTATAATGTGCAAGGAGGTGAGGCTCTTGTGTCCTCCTCCGTAGATGTACAGCACTATGGTGTTCTGCCCCTGACTGGGGCCTCTAGGCACAATCCTAGTACCAATAATACAAAAAAATAGATCATCGGTGTAACATCCATCAAGAAAACCATACAGAGACTTAAACAGTGCTTTAGACAGTAGAGCAATTGAATACTAATATGGGATTCATGCAATAGCTTGCTATAGCTTTCTGAATTAGAAGACATCATACAAAGTCTTATATCTACAGGCAATGTGCAGGGAGCTTGGAGGAAATCTATAATTACTGAAATCGGGAAGTGTGCCAAAGATGATTTACAAGTATGGGGAAGAATGCATCTTTTGTGATGTTCAGGACTTTATCACGTTTATTTTGGAGGCTTTCCAAGATTAACAGCAAAAAACAGCCAAAAATTTTGAAGTGAAGCTATCAGACCAAATTCAGCTGCAGCAATACTTCCAGTAACCCACGGGTTTGCAGCAGCTCCCTCTGTCTCAACACAGCACTGATTGTTCCTGTTGCACCAGGTAGGATCACATTAAGCAAAACAATTTAACTGAGTGATACAGCTTTTGAAGTGTGCAAGATATATGCACAACAGAAATGACTACTATTAATATTATCACCTGTATTACAGCCATTGTTTTAAAGTTCACCTGCCCTCAGAGCCTCACTGGATTACATGCTGTGTACAAAGTACGAGTTAAAACTTCTCTGAAAAAAGTTAAGTATGTTAGAGAACAAAGAGGTACCTCAGAAATGAGGTATTAGTATTCTCATTTATCTTGGAACCCTGAAGGTATAGTAATTTGCTCTTATATAGCTGTAAATAATTGTTTCTTGCAATAGATTTGATGGGATTTTGGAAGGTGAAAATAGAGAAGTCCATTGCTGCTGAGAATTTGTTTCTTGCGACAGCAAAACATTGGACCTGTAGCACCAATTTTCAGATATTTTTTTTATAGAAATTGATTGTAGTTACGGTTTTCAGGCCCCTGATCCGCTTCCGTTTTAAAGATCTTTTTGTGCAAGTGCTTTGTATTTGCCTCATGACTCCACCTGTTTGAGCTCCATGCGTATTTGATAACCTTGACTGAGGCCTCCGAAGGGCAGGCTGTAAGGATCTCAACTAAGATAGTCATGTAGTTTCTCTGTCGGCAGGAAGGGAGACACCTCAGCTTCTCATCCAAGAAGTTTGAAGTGGCTGGGAATAATCAGTCCCTTAAGTGCCTGTTTATCTCTAATGATTGTAAAAGGAAACTAGATAAACTGACACCTAGTTTTCAGATGACTAAATTTAGGATCTGTAGTGTTTGTTTAATTAATTTTTAATTGCTTTTGAAGACTTTGGGATATCAATGATAGCAAAAGCTTGGAAAGCAGCAGCTCTGACAGCAAACCCTAGTCCAAAATATTTAGTTCACTTAGGCTGCTGTGAGCTCACTGTGAGCAGTAAGCTGAGGTGAATCTCTTCATTGTCAACATGGGAACCTTTTTCAGGGCCAGAAGATTCAGTCAAATAATCTGTGTGCTAAGTTATTGTTTTCCTTTGTTTGCTTAGTTTTCCTCTCTCCTTCACCTTCCGATAAACATGCTTTTGCAAACTCAGAGTAGAGGTATACAGGCACTGTATACAAGACAAACCTTCTTATTTATCTGCTTTCTGTAGAACCTGTTTTTTAATGTTTATGGTTTGTAGATGCAGTCAGAGCCATGATGGCAATTTTGCTGCTGTCCTTGTACCCAGGATGGAAGAGAAACTGTTCTGTGGTATTGTATGATTTATTTTTGTGAGCTTTTTTTTGGACATGCAGAATCCCTAGATGTGTAAATGCTGAGACTCCTGATTCTTTCTGTATCAAACTGGTGGCTCCTGATTTCAGAGTTTCTTCATGTAAAACAAAGTCCTTCAGTTCTGTGGAAGCCTTTATAAAGCATGTAGGGAGATTTCCACAGATTCAAATAAGCCCATGAAAAGAAAAAGGTTTCTTTCATTGCTCTCAGGACGAGTTAGGCAAATAACTTGAGCAGCAGCAAAGAGGTGAGTATTTGCACAATCTCCATTCATACCATTCACACTCACATGTTGGGAAAAGAATTCACAGCTCAAGAGTGGGCTCAAAATTAAAAGAGAAACACCCCCAAGGCTTCTGGAAAAAAAAAAAAAAGCTACAGCAGCTCAAGTCTCATGAATTATTAAAATAAAACAAACAGGTGAGTGGCAGAAGAGCTGTTCTTTGCCATAAAACATTTCCTGACACTCTTTTCTTCCAAGACCCATGATGATTATTTATTTTAGTTCTTCTTTCTCATTAATTGATTTGATTTAAAAAAAAAAAAGAAAAAACAACAAACACCAGCATCTCATCTTTTGAGTATGCTGAGAAGATGCTTTCACTAATTCTGCTAGTTTCTTAAGTGTGATCAGTTATTAATCCCTTCTTCTGAGGTGAAAGAGAGGAAGGGATTCACCATACAACCTTCTTTGCCTGTAACCCCTGCCATCTTAAAAGCTTATTTCTTATTTCCACTCTCATCGTGAGCCTTCTGTCCTCAGTCCTGCAGATCCATTCGCAGCAGCACTGAACTTAAGGTGTTTAAAGTAAATCAGCTAATGCTGACTGCCCCGATAGTGACTCCATGAGCAGGTTTTTTGGCTGAAAAGAGGTGGTGACACGTGGCACAAGGGCCATGACAAGTACCAGAGGTTAGTAGTGCTCCCCTGTCATAGTGCTGTATGCATGGCTTTTATTGCCTCTATTTTGAGGTCTGTATCTCATGGAAGGTGAACTAACAACATCCATGGAGAAGTTGGTGAACTGCTCTAAAAGCAGGATCTTGTAGGAGAACACTTGTGTGTGCACTGTAGTGGATGTATGTTTGCTGTGTTTTTTCCAACTTTCTCAAAGCTTTTTCTGAAAGCAGAGTTTCGGTGATCATAAAAAACAGTTGATGTTTTAGCTTAGCACTGCCTTTTTCAGAACCAGAGTTAAGTTTCACAAGTTTCACCTGTAATTTATCTGCCCAGACCCTCACAAAACCTAAATGTCCTTTTCACCTTTTAATTTCTACCCGAGGGTCATGTTAGTCTGGTTCAGACATCTGTGTTCACACTGTTGGAATATTTTCCATGGCTTTGCCACGTCTCGTATTTTCCAGAGAAATTTCACAATGAAAGGCAGTGTTTTTCAAGGGCCAAAACTTGATGGGATGCTTTGCTGGCTCTGTCACTGATTTCCCATCTTGCTCAGCTGATGGCATTAGTGGCACTTTTCTGCTGTGAGTGCAGGGACTCTCAAGCAGACCACAGGGGAAACAGATAGGTTGCATCTGTATTTGCATTTTGAACAAGGTTAAAAGGCAGTACTGGTCTGCAGTGATTGTTGGTGTGCTCACTGGGCTGGGTTTTGCTCCTCAACTAGCGCATTTCCAAACTGCTCTATCATAATCTGTGGAGGGGTTCCAGCAGTCAACATGGATGAGACAACTCAGTTTTGACGGGAATGAGGATTTAGCTGTGTGGACAGAAGCTGTGCCAGGCTGCTTTGTCTCAAGATCTGCAAATAGTGTCTGGCACGTTTTATTTATTGATAAAGATTTAGGCTTGGGGTCTGGAAGCTCAAGTCAAAGCTGTTCTGGGGGTGACTGTACCATATCCCTGTAGTTACTCAGGCTTTTCCTCCACCCATCTTATGTTTGTTTTGTCTTCTTAGATGTAAGCTCATCAGGGAAGGTATTGACACTTGCTTTTTATTTGTAGAGTACCATGTGACCCTGACCTGCATAGATTTCAATGCATTTATAGGCAGTTGAATATGCTTTTACCAGTTTGCTTGCAGCTTGAAATGTTTTCCCAGACTTCAAATTTAGCGTTAAGGAAGGAACAAAGGGTAGCTACTTAAGAACTGTAAAACCTGCCTCACTTCAGCCCTGCCTATTTAATTTTGAGGCTTATGTCAGACCTTTAAGGTTAAAAATGTTTCTTTTCTTGTCAGGGCTTGAACAGCAAATAGAATGTTTGAAGGAAAAAAAAGAGGAGAGTCCATATGACACAGGCCAGAGTGATGCAGCCTTGCCTGTTTTTCTTGATCTGAAGCACTTTATTAGCTGGAGTGCAATATGGTCTGGCTGTCTCAGTTTCCATCCCATTTTTTGGATGGAAATTTGCACACCGAACAGGCGCAGAAGCAATCATTTGCTCATGAACAGGCAGATAGTCTCTTGTTTTCTTTGCAGAATAACATTTTCTTGGTTAGACTATTCTTAATCCCTTCCTCCTCCATGAATATACCCAAAACTGCGGAGTAAATAACTGTGGCTTACAGTGAACAAAGTTCTGAAATGATAATGAGAAGCAGTGAATAAACTCTCCATGTCTTACATGATACAGACTTGAACTCTGCTGAAGGGGCTGTCTGCAGCAAGGTCAGGAGTGTGATGAAGTAGTTTGGAAGGGGAATCTGCTGGAGAGATAGTATAACCCACTGAGTGATAAGTGCTGACAGACTGGCACCCTGATGTTTGAAGTGCTTTCCCCTGTGGCAGAAATATGTCTCTGATCCTGTTGTGTTATGGCCAGACTCAGTCTGTTTTGAAAGACTATGCTTTCTTCACATGGAGACTCGGGAAGATTCTGGCTGAATGCATTTAACAGAACCCTAAATTTCGGAACATGGTTAAAGATAAAGATCTGATATAGCCTTCCCAAAAGGCATTTGCAACAATAATCATAAACATATGTCAGTACATTTACATTATTATTATTATATGTTTACATTAATGTTTTTCTAATACATCACCATTAAGTTACTGTATTTAGTGCACTAGATCACAGAGAATAAAAGCATTAAATTATTATTTCAAAAGAATGATAAAACAATAACACTGGATAATTTAAATCATCTACTACTCTTTAACAAATTTGGAGCATTATTCAATTTGTCCAGGCAGGCTTTTGTGTGGTTCCTGTCCTTCTCTGTTTCTTTCCTGTGGGTTTAGGTTGTGAGTGCTCCCAGTATGGCCACCCAGGAAGAAAACCTGAAATATGTGAGTGAGACCCAGAATGGGAAGCAGAAGATTAAGTGAAATGTCCTGGGATCTTCCAGGAGAAAGCTGCTATGCTCTTTACCCAAACCTTGGCGATAGAAGTAGTATCAGAAGCTAGTCAGGGATGGTTTGACTAATACAGGGTCTTAAAAACCAGTAGTGATACGTTTTCAGTTCCTTTGATCAGTTTACTTCAGTTACATTTGCAAATTTGTATATGTAAAAATAAAAGAATTACTAAATTTGTAAGTAAACAAGCTTGGGAGAGAGAGAGAAAGAGATTTTTATTTTATTACCTTTAGTTTCTAATCTAGGACAAGGAAAAGTTCCTCATCCCATTTCCTTTATCTCTGGGATGGTAATATTCACTTATATTTTCAGAAGATTTCTAGTACCTGACATGGTGATTCTATCATCTAGTCTGCGTCTTCAACAATGACTGATCAGAACACAAAACTGTTTTGGCAGACAGGAGGAGGCGGGGATATAACCCTTAATAGTATACGGGACTAAACAGGCCTCTCATTAATTACTTCAATACAGAGGGTATATTTGCATAGACATCATTTTGATTATTAAGAATAAAGCGTTAACAGACATGTTGATATGTTATTTTCCAGTGATTTGAAGCCATGCTCCCCTCCATTGGAAACAGTGAGACATAACTTATAAGAACTGCCTGTATCAGCATCCCAAAGGATAACTGTCTGCACTTTCATTACTTCCCACTATAATGTATATACGCTAGGCTGCATTTTTTAACCATGCAGTAAGAAAGCATGTGTTCCTCAGGACCTCTGGCTCTTTCCTGAATGAGAAAGACACCAAGGAAGTAAAAATGTTGTCTTGTTATTTTTAAATTAACTTAGTAAAACATTGTCTTTGTTTTCCCTCTGTTTCACAGACGTACTGTGAGAGGCAGGATCATGTTTGCCGTCACATTCCAGCTGTAGCACTTGGCTGTGCAAGCTTCTTATTTATCATGAAATCAACATTTTCTTTTGTTTCCACTCAAGTGAGAATACTACCACAGTAAGGGCATGTACACCTAACATTGCTAATATACATTTAGTAGCAGGAGGACAAAAGCCTGTTACACAACCATCACAAGGATTAATTCCTTTACCTACTACAGCAGGAGACCATGCTCAGACATGCCAGGCTTTTATGATGGTTCAGCAAGTGGTACTCAGTGAAGGTCATTACGTAGGGTGTAACTATATATAGATCTGGAACTACAGAAACAAAAGCAATAGTTCTACCAATGTTTTTTGTTGGTTTTGGAAGCATGTATTTGGTCTGGATATAGTCAAATACATAAACAAGTGATAGCACAGGCCTACATTTTTTCATACAGTATAGGATCTGATGTTTAATTAGAGTCAACAGAAGAGGCAGAGTAGCTCAGGTTGGTAGTTTTACTTTCTGGCAGTTACTGTTTCTTTCTGTTGGTTATACATATAGCTTTGAAGTGACCAGGCTGCCAGCTTCTGTTTCTCAGGTACCTGAATTGAATGGAAGTAGGTTTGAACCTTAGATGTATTATCACATATTTTTACACTAAATTTATTAATGACAAGCTCTGGTTTCATTGAAATGATCTGAATGAATGTGCGAATATTGTCAGAAGTATTCAGAACTGAAACTAAGATGATTAATTTAATATTTGTATATTGTTAACCACAAGTATCATTAATATTAGAGGGTCATGATGATCATGATACTTTTTTATGTAATTAGTTCAACTTTAGTGAAGTCGGCGGACACATGCCAGTGTGTCCCTTACTGACTACTTTCTGCGTTACTCTGACAAAGCTCCATAGTGTAGACTTTCTTATAAAACTTTATTATGAATCTCTGACTTTCATTAAAAATGTGAAGAAATTCAGTAAAATACAAGGAAGGTAATTACTGGGAAAAGAAAGAAAAAGGAAAATGGGAATGAGTAATCAGATAATCACTATTTGCAACCCTAAGCTTTTCTAAAGTATTGATCATCATGATTTAGGAAAAAAAAAGCATTTTCATATTATCACGTTTAGAAATTGCATGATCTCAAAAGGCTGGAAAACCTTCAAGGGTACTGAACATGAGCAATAGTATTACCATGGGTAATAATATTCTTACCAATTTGTATATTTGATCTAAGTAGAAATGTACCTTCTGAGGAAAGTTATATTAGTACTAATTTTTATTGTCATGTGAGGCATTTAGACCATGTCTCCAAATCATATTCAGTACAACCTTTTTTGTTTACTTCTGCAGTTCATTTCTTTAGGAGAATCAATTTACCTGATGGATACCTTTTTAGCTGTGTGACAGCTAACATGCCTTTCTAGAGATCCCCTTCATCTTTGTGAAAAGAGAATTAGGTTGTCAGTATGCAGTTGTTTAAAATAAGCTCCACACCTCACCAACGTGGTAGGTAAAATCATGACATAGTTTACAGATCTACACAAGATTTTAGAAGGAATTCATAAGGATTCCTGTGGGGCTTAACCTTGCTGACAGTGTTATTGACATAACTCATTTTCTTCTCTGTTGCATAATGGAAATCTAAAATGCAGCCTTACTAAATAGCCTCACTGATTTGTAGGAGGGTTACAACTTCTTTCAACTATTTTAAAAAAATCAGTATTATTTATTAACAAACACATTTTCCTATTAGAGGAACTTTCTATGGACAGAAATGAACCAGCTAATTGATTCATCATGTGTGATTAAGAAATCTTTAAAACTGAAGATTCTGGAATAAATTTCCTACTTTTCCTTGGTGAGGAGGGTGAAAAGGAAAACTAAATGTGGATGTATTTCTTTTTTTCATTAAGGTGCTTCTGCTGTGGCAATGGATACAGCATTATGAAATGTCTCTAGAAACTGAAACTAAAAACTACAGTGCCGAGAAGGTGATGCTGTTTTGCACTGTGACTTATTTTATACTTCAGATTTTCTCAGTAAATTTAATGCACAGTTTAAAAAACAAATGGGCTTCTAATCAGTTACATGCTTGTGTTTTTCTATTCTTATGAGTGCTTCTGAAGAACCACTAACTATATTGTGAGCATTCTTTTACAGCAGAATTTGCACTTCTGTATTTGACCACTATTTTTCTGACTTTTTTCTTTTGTACCAAAAAAAGAACTGTGGTCCCACATGAAAAATAATAATACTTTAAAAAAATTTCGGATTATATTGGCTTAGTGTATTGAACATGTTCCCAGAGATATGTCCCAAAATCTATCTTGTTTTGCTGTGATAGTTTATAATTAAACTTTGTGTTCCCTGGAGGGCCCTTGTTTTGGCTTTCTAAGAGTGAAAATGCAATGTGATAGATGTGTCTTTACTTTTTTTTTCACCTCAGATGAATGGAACAAATGTCCAGGGTTGCCTAAATTACTGCAACATGTAATCTTTAAAAGTAAAAAAAACCCAACAAAGCAGCTGTTTGTTTATTTGAAGGAATTCTGCCAGCATTTGGGAGCAACATAAATGCAAGAACAAATGGTTATTTAATAATTTTAAAGCACTAGTATTTATTGGCTTATTGTTTGTGCTAAATTGAGGTGTTGTCATGACTTTAGTTTTCTTAATACAACACACAAATATGCAGTTAATATCCTGAGGATTTTTAAACAAGATGTTGCCTTGTCAGATGTCTTCAGAAGTGACTTTGTTGTGACAGTTGTGTTAAATTGTCTTTTATTTGGGTATTGTTCCTATCCTCAGTTCACACAGGGGTAAAGGGATCAGCCCTTTAAGACTTCCAACTGTCTTTTAAACCTGTTTTACTAGACCTGAAGTGTTCCCCTTCTTTTGCAGGTGCTTTTCTGTAGAGATCTTCTGCAGCTTCCCAGCTGTGGCACTGGGCAAAGTCTAACCTAGCAGGGCTGAACAGGGCTGACAGACAGATAAATCAAGGTCCACAGTTTGGCTGGTTGAGTCAAATGTTATTTGTGAGGACATGTTAGCTCAATACCTCACTGACGCAAGAGTTCTCAGCTGTTGCTGATAGCATGTTGCTGTCAGAAAGGCAACATTGCCTCTGAAAGTTCTGCTTTTATTTTGAATGCTCCAATTAGTGGAATTAATGCTTGAGAGTTTTACAAGCAGCATCCTGCCTGGAAGCACGTGTTAGACAAGGCTGAGCTTGAAGATACACACAGGGTTGGGATTAGTCTGACACACAGGAAAAGAAGGAGAGGAGTTGTTGCAGGGTTATCTGTCCTCCAATTTGTATATCAGACTGGGCTAGATCCCAGTGAATGTGTCCTTCAGTTCATTATTTGCACCGACTGTGAAAACAGCGCAGACTTTTGAGATTGACCAAGCTCCTTCAGTCGTTTCATTTCTCTGTCTGTCCTTGGGTATGCCAGGGAGTCATAGCTCACTATTGCAGCAACAGCTTTCTAGATAAGCATCCGTTTAGAATTAGGTACTTAACATAATCATTGGTTTTGGATGTCCTGTGACTAGTTTGATAGTTTCTTTGGATAAGACAAACTGCTAGCTGCTGGTATGCATCTTCCCATTCAACTTTTTCTATTTGGTAGTGAGCAATTTCTGTTCCAACTAGGTATTTTAACATTTTTGAGAGAAATATTAGCAAGAGGCAGTAATCCCTCCCATACCAATCACCATGGTGGCCCAGGTGTAGGCTTGTGCCAGTCCAGCTTGACATCCAAGTACTGATGTAGTGGTGGTTTGGGGCAGCACTTACATGAAGAGGTGCTGGCTTCCACTTTGCTCAGGAGGCCTTGTCCTTTCTTGCTCTTATGTACCCTTCATCTCCCCCTGTGCTCTTCCACTCTACATCTCCAGCTTCCTTCATATTGGGGCTCGCACATAGCAACGGCACATCACTGCTTTACAGGCAGCTTTGCTCAGGTCCCTGTACTCATTGGCTTCCTTGCACCACCAAGGTTGTCCATGCAGATGACAGCGTTGTTTTCCAGCCTGGTTTCTGAGATTTCTCTCTGTTCCTCCAGCTCCCAGAGTTAAGCAATTGCTGCTGCATGTTGTGATGAACTCTGCATGACCAGTTGGAGGGATTTCTCAACTGTGGTATGGCACCAGAGCCTGCCTCCAATTAGCTCAGGAGCACAATTCCAAACACATGTATTTGGTTCAGCCAAAGCTATTTGTTTGTTGGGTGATGATGTTTTTCTAAGCTTATGCTTTATTCATAGCGTGAGTGACATTACTGCAAGAGGTGGTGATGTGTCTCTAGATCTTAGTGGGTTTTTTTTTTTCTGGTTTTGGAAACATACATCAAATAGCTATGGCATTGCACATTAGCTAATTTCACCATGAGTAAAATTGCAGTGATAACCAGGAACATGGGGATTAAATTAAACAAATATATAGTCACTAGGTTTTAAAAACACTATTACTGTTAGGTAATAGAGCTAACAGTATTACTGTGATGAAAGAAGTAATTTTGATTCAAGGATAGACTAGAACTAATTTGTGATTATAACTGTATAACTCATGAGATTTAAACACACACTTTTTAAAAATGAAATGTAGAAATATGACTGTTTAAACAATTAATTTCAATATCACTAGGTACATTATTACCTCATCTACAGAACAGATTCATATTTGCTTTGATCCTGTTCGATCACAAATGAATAGCAACCAGCTTTCAGTAGTGTCTCTTCATAATGTTTCTTTTTTCAGTACTCCCATGCCTTGGACAGTATTGCTTAGAGTGAAGCTGTTCAGTGGCCCAAATGACAGTATTTGAATTCTGCATTTGTTGGATCTCTCTCCCTGGTTTTTCTTTTGGCCTGTTTTCAGATTAATAATGTAAGAGTAGATAAATTTCAGGAGAAAAAGAAATTAAAAGGACGTATATTTCAGCATGTTAGCCCAATAATGCCGTTATGTAGCATCAAAACAATAAAACAATGTGTTTCTCCAGTGCCCTGAGAAGAATACCTTCTTTAAACCCTTGCCTCTCAGAGATTTATATTCATGTGGGAATGTAAGCGATACCAAGGGCAGCAGCTTTTGAGTGCAGCTGTAGTTATCATTAAAAGAGATAAGTATTTGAAGGAATTTTGATACTTCAGCCATGCTTGTGTGAAACACAGAGCTATGCCAACAAAAATACAGATGACCATCAATTTGTACTTTCTGCCTCATTTAATAAAAAAACCTCAACACTCTAAAATGCATTCTGGTTTTTATATTTAAGAAATAAGATTGTAATAAGCTCAAAACTCATACTCAGGTGCTGTGTATCACAGTAATTCCCTGTGAAACAAGGCAAACATATATATATATTGTATGCCTTTATCTGAGTATGCACAAGTTAGTCTTCTGTCAATCTTTCATCATTTATATACTTAGACTATTATGGATGTAACAACTTTAAAAATCACTTTAAAATGGGTCTTACACTGGGAGCCAGAAGTTTGGATCACATACATTGAAAAAAATGCAGAAAAAGTGAGCATTCCTGAGTTCCTAGAGTTCATGTATTCCAAGGCAATACAGTGTGTATTCTCTGCTTGCATTAACTTTCCTTATGTAGTAATACAAATACACATAAAAATAAGATCTTAATCTAAAGTCTGAAAGCCAAGACAATTAATGTGTAATTTGAAGTACTGCCTTCAGCTCTCACAGATTTCACTGAGAAGTGGAGTCATCACAATGAAGGTGCTCAATAGCCTCTGCAAAAAATAGAGCAGGACCAAAGCAATGAAATCTCTGTCATGTGTACATGATGAAACATTAAAACTTAGCTGAAAGAAAGCTATTCAGTGTAACTCTTGATTAATCTAATAGATTTTCTTTTATTTGTGTTTTTACCAAATATCAGTCTCAGAACATTGACAACAGACACTTGTATAAAAGTGGTGGGAAGTGAAGCTTTAGCAGTATCTTTCTCCTTTGCCATTCTCTCAAAGCAAAACTTGGGGACTCTCAGAAGCCATTTGTCAGAATTTACTATTACTATACAGCCTGTCTACGTTTTTAATTTCTTCTTTTTTATTTTGAATTCTAGTCAAGCAATTGGCCATATTAATAAAACTGCTTTCCAGCCATTATTCATCTAAGAGACAATACCACCTAACTCTATTGTGTTTTTCCTATTGTGAAATTTTGTCTTAAAAATAATAAATAAATTACTATTTTATTTTTCTGAAGGCAGAGCAGATTCAGACACAGTACCTGCCAAAGTTGGAGAGACTTCAGACATAAGTTCCAGTTTTTATGAGTCTCTAGTGCTTTGTGGATACAGATTCAGGCATTCTAACTTTGAACATACTGGTACGTTTTAGCTGTTTAATATTTGGGAGTCAAAAGTCATATTGGCATGGATCAAAATACAGAAATGCAGTCTATAAGCCCATGAAAGAATGTTATTGCATTACAGCTGCTTAAGTTACTGTAGATCAGCCGAAGTGCTGTAATTGTCTGTCCATGCACTTGAGCTTGCCCAGAGTGAGCTAAACACCCATGTGCTCCAGGGATTACTCATTAAATGAAGCATTATGTTTTAGTACTGAGAAGTCTCTGCTGTCCTTCCATTATTTTCTAATTTAAAGACAAATTTACTGTACATAAGAGTAATTTTAATTATGTGGTTTGCTGTGTGTATGTCTTGGATATTTTTCAATTACTCATGCAGACTGTAGACAAACACATACATGTGCACACAACATTTTCCCTGCTATAATTAGGTATTTCTGGCACTTTACAGTAACAGGATTAAAGCCAAATTGTGCCTTCCTTTAGAAAATCTTAAAAGTAGCTGTAATTGAAAAAGGAGGTGTAACTTTTCTGGTTTAAAACTTAATAAGATTTTTTTTTCTATTTTTCCAGAAAGTGTGATGTTTTCTGTCGAAGTTTTAATGTTAGTTTTTGATTAAAAAGTTGTGGAAATTTTGAATATGTGTAGTGTTTTGAAACAGCTCTGAAACACACTAGGCAATGACAGAAATGTCATTACATTATCATGATACACTGCAGATACTAACGTAACTTGAAATTCGACTTTTGATAGAGGTAATGAAAAGAACTAAATAATTTTTAATTCTAAGTAAGTAAATAGAACTAATTTGGTCCTTTGGAATAATTATAGTTTATAATACTAACTTGAAAACTTTGCTGTTGTAAAAGGAAATGAACTCTTTTATACAATGCTCACTGTAGCATTTTTATGAGATGTAACCCCTTATAATTCACTCTGTCAGGTATTGCTAAAGAAGCTGTATTCTGACAGTCCCTTATATTAATGACTAAGCATGTATAAAGTATGGAATAATGTATGAAGTATGTAGTCATATATGAGGTATGAAGTATGTAGTCATATATGAGGTATGGAGTATGTAAAGTATATAAAGTTGTTTTTTTAGTATTTATATACATCTACTGATCCAGTAGGATATGACAGACTCAAATAAGGAATCCCTTTCATGAGCGGTAAATTTCAAGTTCTGACCTATTGACTTCATGAGAGAAAAAATTCTCCAGTGGGAGTAAGATGTTCATCATGTCTTAACATAAAGTCCAGGAGTCAAGGAAGTGCCTGACTGGAATAAACAAGTAGCTCATCTAGTCTGCCATTCTGGCACCAAGAGTGGGTAAGACCAGATGTTTCAATGGAAGGCATAAATCTTTGCAATTTTACCGTTCTGAAGTGTGCAAGAGGCTGTTTCTTACAGTGCTTTCACCTTGAAACATGAAGATTAATAGAGCTTTTAAGTATTTCCACATAATGAGTTTATAGCATAGATCTTAAAATACATTTCTTAAATTATTGGTCCTAATAGTTTTGAGAACAGAAGATTTTAAAGATATATTATCAACTTATGCAAAAATAAACCCCTTTCTCACCCCTTCCCTCCTCTCTCTCCCTTCCTGTTACTTCATTTATAATGAGAGTATGGGATGTCAGAAAACCTGGCCATTTCATACAAGAAAACCTGAATTTTGCTACAGTGTGAGAGAGCCAGAGGGTCTTGCCAGGGAAAGAGGGGAGAGAGCTACCTGACTGCTGGGTACTGGGATGCTTTTTCCATCCTACTCCTTGAAGGTATTCACCAGGAATGATGAGTGAAGCAGTGCTTCTGCTGCTGGTGTTGAGCCACTGTTGGCTGTAAAACCTGGAAGGTTTCTCTTTCAGTGATCCAAACTGTGGTTTTGCCCCACCCACGGATTTGCCAACCTTGGAAAAATCTTTGGTTGAATGTTGAAAGCTTGTTCCTGGATTTAGGAAAAATAATAAACCAAAAATTTAGTTATGGTCACATCTCACCTTGTGCAGTGGCCACAGCAAGATATTTTTCTTCAGCAGCAAACACTCATTGGAGCTGACCACTACTATCATCTTATTTTTTCCTGACCAATTTTCTCTTTTGTTTCCCAGCCACTCTGTAAAAATACATACAAAGTAAAATAATGAAGTAGCATACATGATGCCTCTCATGTTAAAGCAGCTGAATGATCATTACAACTAAATCAGAATCTTACTTTTATTGCCTAGTGGGATCTACTTTCTGCTAATATTATGAAGGTTGTCGTATGTGAGGGGAAATTCATACATTGTCACATTGCATTGTTGGTATTGGAAATGGCTCTTCACACATTGGGTAGCAGACGTACAAAATTGTTTGCCAGATGGTGTTGTAGATGCAAGAATTTTACAAGGGCTCAGAGGGAGGCTGGACAAGTACTTGAAAATGATATCTACTTGGGGGTTACAAAGGAGGCAGGCTGCAATAGGCTCAGGAAATCTCCTGAGCTGAAAATAGAGGGAAAGAATGGGGACCACTAAGGGTGGGGAAATATCATATGTAAATGTTCTATTCTTATTCTTCCTTACACTTACTGTTAAAACCAGACTACTAGACTGGATGAGCCATCAGTCTTGCCATTACAAACATTTTTATATTCTTGTTTAAGCAAAGAGTTGTTGTGTAAGAGAGTTTATCTGGAACAGGAAATGAATGTTGAAGGTGGAGAAAACCCAGAACTGCTTAAATGTAGAAAATCAGTAATGTGTTTGGTGATACATATTGCTAAGGAAAGCAAATTGAGAGACAATTTTAATGTTGAAAGAAGCTCAGATGTGGTTACTTTCTCAGTTACTGACTGCATAGGTTTGAAGACTTGCTTTTTTAGCTTTTCCATGTCATCTTATATTGCTGTGGGGAATAGATTTGCATTGTTTTCTTGGTAATTTATCCTGGTAATTTTCCAAGTACATACAGAAGGTATCTGCTGATCTAGCTGCACATCTGCTATGTCCTACATGCTGTTTTCTAAATATTTATCAAACTTAGGTACTGTAACTTGCACTACAGTACATATACACTATTGATATGCAAACATTCAGCTCTAGCAGCTATGTCTGCTGAAGGTGTTCCTGCTTTTCAGACAGGACATCATTATGTGGAAAAGTTAAAAGTGGTATGGTCAATTTGTAGTTCATGAGTCTATTCAGTGACTCATAATACTGAAATTTATTATGCACATAAGGCATTTATTTTAATCTTTTTTTCTTCAATTTGTCTCATCCTCTCGTGCTGGATTCTTATCTTTTTATTGTTTTGTGTTGTTTAATATTTATACAAGCATTTGTGCAAAACAAGAATGTGGTTGAGGTGCCTCTAAAGGAATAAGGATGCCAAGGTTTGAGTGGCCTTTTTTGTATTGACTTATTCTGCATGTCTTGACTTTCAGAGCTGAGTTATAACTTGCAAATGCCACTGGAAACAGCCTACTTTCTTATTACCCATAACATGTAAATTTGTATCTGGCAGAATTGTTGCAAAAAAAGTTTTTCTGAAAAGTTATGGTTATGAGTATTATTACTGTTGCTCTAAATATGGTAAGTATTAATGATGATGGTGAAAATTATAATTTTTCTTACTTCTAAAATTGCTTTACTTAAGAAGAACAAAATTCTGCTGCAGTGTTTTTCTTTGCATATTTTCATGTTTTGGCAGATGGTATCAGCCACACACTTGTATAAGCCATCTGAAATAACTGCTTGCTGATCATTAGAATGATTACAACCCACGAGTTCTATCTATATCACTCATCTATATCTAATAGATAGCCTGGAACCTGTCAACAAAAATGCTGCAAGAGGTATTTTTCCAGAAAGTCCTTCTAAAAGAAAAACTGCTTTTTTCCTCCTCCCAGTTCATTATTGGTGTGAGGCGATAGAAGTTTAGCAATAATTTTCTTGGTGCAAGTTGTTAGTCATCTTCGTTCTTTTTAGATACTGCTTTCAGTAGGCTTTATTTTGTCATTAATGGCATTTCTGTCACCATTTTCTTAGTTAATCACAGATCTACAGAATAACAAAACTCACAGTTTGCATGTATATGTCTAGGTTTTTCCTTGGTTCCAAAGTAATGAGACTATTCTGAGCGTCCTAGAAAGGGAGTTGTGAGACCTTATCCTTCATTGCACATTACTTGGAAAGAATTAGCAATGAAGTTTTTCTGTGCCTCAGGAGGGGCACAAAACATCTGTAGTGGGACTAAGGGTCTAGACAGCTGATCTCATTGAATATGGAGAATGGTCAGCACAACAGAGAAAGTGTTCGATAGCTTGTCAATTCATGACCCTGAGGTCTAAGAGACTTCCATTTCCTCAGACAAATGCTGATCCCCATTAATGTGAATGGTTGAACTTCAGTTGACATCAGTCAGTCCTGGGTCTGAGTGCAAGTACATTATTCCCCGTGCCATTAATGAAAGTCACATACCCCAGCGGAACAGACAAGGAAAGCAGAGTTTTCAGTAGTTGTTTTGCTTTTGCAGTAGTCTGTGAAGATGGCCTATAGATTTATTCCTCCATAACTGTGTTCTGTGCTTCAGTATCTTCAAGATAATTTATAAAGTTCATCTTTACACTTGTGCATGTTCATTTAAAACTGATATGCTGTGCCAGCTAACCTGTTTAACTGGGTAAAAAGAAGAATGTCATGTTTAAGACAGTGGCATTGATAACTTTTAATTAATATAATCTAATTCTACTCCTTCAAGTCCTGCTAGGATGGCTACTGAATACATTTAGAATCAGCTTCCCCAGCAGTGAAACTGGAATAATAGAAATACATTTCGTTTGCAAAGACTCAATACTGTATGTACTAGTTTCTGTATATTTTAAATTGACTGTACAAAAGTTTTAAAAACTACATCTTATTAGTGGTTTATTCCTCTCCAAGCACAGGAATTTCAGTTTTGCATTGCAGATTTAAAGAAACCAAATATTGAAAAATCGAGGATTAATTTGTCTAATAGGTTATCACCTATCTCCTCATTTTGGAGGTGGTTACCATTTAGTTTGCTGAAGGACCCATGCACCAAGGTTCCTTTTGAGCATCCAATGTCTAGTTTTCCTGATGATTTATTTCTAGTAGTTCTGTTTTTCTGTCTCCTTGTGAAGAAATGGCCCTTCACAGGGTCTGCCTATGCAAGGTTTAGCATAATACATACTCATTTAGTTAGTTTATATTTGCAAGCTCCAGCTGCAGCCATCACTCTCTGAATCTCTCATTGAAGGATTTTGTTTTAAATTCTGCCTGGCTTTGCTTTCAAATGTCTCTGAATTCCTCCCTGTGTTGAGTCACAGCTGTGAAAAGAGAAATCTGCCTCTTTATTTCAAGGGGTCAGTGGTTTAAAAGCCTGGTGGGGAATGGCTTAAGAAAGATAGTTAATCATAATGATCCCAAGGGGTTTCATAATTTACATAGGGCTCATCTGATGTAAAAAGACTTGGATAACTTTAAACCCTGATTTCTTTGAAGAGTGTCTGTTTTACTAGGGAGTGGGATCCTCTATAGAACAAGCACCTGTGGTAGATGTTTGCCACCTGCTCAGCCATGGCTGTGGAAACACAACCTAATCTTCTCCACCACATCCCTTTTCTAGCTAAGTCAGCACAGATGCCAAATCCTATCTAGTTTTTCTCCCCACAACCTTCTGAAGTATTTAATGTAGTAACTAGATTGGCTTCCCCTTCTTGATCCAATTGGGAAATGATAGACTGGCAGGAAGGACTAACAGAATTTGGACAGAAAAGAGAAGTTAGGCTGGGACACACAGCTGATATTTTGTCTTCTGGGTAAGCAGAACTCATTGGCTTGGTTTGGGTGTCAGCTGTCCATCCAGTGGTATTTCTCATCTGGCTTCCTCTTTGAGCTCCAGTGGGGGAATCCTGGAAGAAATCCCCTCCTTGTCCCATTAGGGCAGGCAAAAGCATTTCAAATACAGTGTCAATAGTTTCGACACTTGATTCTGTGTTTAGTTCTCACGGGATGGGTAAACCAGGACTGCGTGGGTAAATGATATCCTTCACCCGTGAGATACTGAGTTAAGTTACATGACTAATGAAATGTCTGTACCTATTCTGTGTGTACTTCACTTGTCCTATGCATACATTGCTATTCTTGATACAGGGTTTTATGATCTGCTTGTGAATCAGTTACTGCTGCTTTCAGACAGTTTTGAAAAAGGAAAGTATTGCTGATTTCAGTTGGGTTTCGGTAGTAAGGGAGTTGATTTATGTACAGGTCAGGTAGGTGTTGCCCTCATCAGAAGTCCTTGGAAAGATAAGACTGATAACTAGAGAGTTAAGAAAAGCCATTTGATGGCTGTCAGATCCAGAAGTTGATCAGTGGAAAGATTTTGGATGATGCTGAAGGCCTTCAATATGTGATCCAGTTCAGTCATTCCTTTGTCCATTAGCTTTTATAAAAGCTAATAGAAAAATTTAGTTTGGAAGGGACATGAGGAAGTCATATGGTCCCATTTGCAGCTCAGGGGCTGGGTACTTTCAATTTTGGATCAGATTGCTCAGAGCCATGTCCAGTTGAATTTCACATGTCTGCAAAGATGGAGAATCTACAACTTCTCTGGATCCCTGTTCCAGTCTTGAATATCCCTCTAGGGAATGAAGCCTCATAACTCCCTCAAGATCAAGACTGCCTCATCTTTTTAGGGACAAGTGTCTACTGAGAAAAGGCATTTAGAGATGCTGGTTTTCATCCTACCTTCTTTGTGTTAATCCTCTGGTTATGGCAACTCCGCCGTAACTAACTAGTTAACTGCCTAAAAAGCCTTGCTATTTTTCAGCAAAGTATTTATTCATTTGTGCACTCTGTGTCCTCACTTTGTCCTCACGAGACAAAGGAAAGTTATTGTGGTTTTAAACCAAAGTGCAAATAGTTCTGCGTTGAATGGAGGTGGCAGTGCCTGAATTCTTGTTTTCTTTTTCAGTATGGCTGTTTCAGATTCCAGGAACTGTCATGCTAACACCATTCACAAAGCAGCTTAAAAATAGACCAACAAAACAACTCCATTGCACCAAATGCAATTTGATTTCTGCTGCAACACAAGCAGAAATTTCTCTTAGGGTCTGATAGCAGCATGTACTAACCTTTGAAAATGGCAAAGTTGGTGATCAGTGAACACAGGACTGTTAAGTCTTTGATAACCTGCTGTTTGAACTCACACTGGCTGCACATTACTCCCTACGCAGCTCTCTGAAGTTCTTGTTTATGGAAAATGAAACTGTGATTGCTTGTAATTTTCTGCAGTTTTCCAAGGGCTTAAATCAAGAGTAAAATGCTATGAGAAGTGGTATGTGGGTCATGGATCTTGCCACAGGAATCATGGCCAGAAATCTATAGTCCCTGGTGAGAAGTTACTGACTGGGGTGACTAAGGCACTGCCTGGACATCAAGGGGATGTGGGTACTGGTCCTAACTGTTGGTGTGACCTTATGCAAGTGATGTCATCTCCTATGGTAACATTAGAAAAAATCAATTAACCCATAATGACAAGGATAGAGGGTAAAGAATAGAGCCATTAAGGCTTTTAAACTGCTTGGGTGCTGTGGTGATCAGTACCTGAGGGAAACCTGTCAAGAGTAAGAGATCCACATTAAGTTAGTGAATTGTGTTAGCTTATAAATGGGATGTGTTACAGTGGCTCTGCTGATGCCATGTCACACATCTTCCAAATGCAAATTAAATCAAACCTTTAAAAAAAAACCTAGGAAGAAAGCAAAGGCATGCAGCCTAACAATATAATAACTGGGTTAATGTGCCAACACAGATCACTGCATTGTAGTGTACACATTCATGTGTATATCATTTTACATATTGGCTGCACAAAATGTTTATCCAAAATTAGTTGGACAATGAATATAAAAACACCTTACCTTATAAAACCCCTCCTCCAATAGAGTTGAAGTGTAGAGTGTGAATTATTAAATAGAAATTTGTTGGAAGTGTAAATTAAAATCCTTCCGGCTTGTCTCTCCCTATACTGTAGTTTATATATTAAAGCCCTGTAGACTGTGCTGTACAGAGCTCACTGGCAGTGCATCAAATAATGAGGCCATATGCTGATGGAAGGAATTCTGTGAAAATATGCCATTGAATGGAGAGCAAACATATTTGATCAAAGCCCAGCTGCCATATGAAGTGCATATTTTTTAACCGTCACTAAACTGTATTATCCTAAATTCTTTTGAAAACTAACAGGTCAGATTTCTACACAGCTGACAATGAACTAGGTAATACTGGCAGTTAATGAAACATCTTGTCAGGATTAATACAATAGAAGGAATTAATAATAATAATTTTAAGATGTCAGATATAGCATGCAGTTGTTTGTCTTTAATATTCGTAACATTCTAGTTTTCTCTGAGAGTCCTATAGGCAGGTTTTAGATAGAGCTGAGAAATCTGAGTCCTTACAAGCATTCAAGCAGAATTCCAGACTAGCTGGCAAGATATTTCTGCTTATATTAGATAAGTCTAGCTACAAATTTTAGCACACTGAAGTATTTGCTGTGAAATGAAATTATTATAAATATATTTGTATACGTGAATCTTCATTCCTTTATTTCTGTTTTGGAGAGGATTTGTTTTGTTTTTCTATTCTGGTTGTTTGTTGGTTTTTACTAGGTTCTGCTGGGTTATGATTGTACGGATGGGCTGGGTGGCCATAGGCAGAACCATTTCTGCCTGCACACAGAATTGGCTGGCTGGTCGTGCCTCTGATGTATGTATAGCCGAAATGTGTAATATGTTGTCATATAGTATGTAATTAATGGAGCTATACAACAGTAGGAGCTGGCTTAGGTCTGAATTTCTTGGACCAAGGGTAGAAAAGCCCTACTTATTTTCATGTGTAGATAAATCTTGTGGACAGCTCACTGACTATATGCTTTCAGAGAATTTTATATTGCTTACCTTGCTGCTGCATCATGAGTAGAATTAAGTATGGAATTGAATCATAACAAATTTCACTAGAATGCTAGCTACACTGTCTTCCCATCAAGCTGTGTTTTTCAAGAGCATACAAAATACAAGGTAGGGCAATTCTCTTTCCAAGTAACTAACCTGCAAAATAAAACTGCATTGCCACTGGTAACCCCAGAAATTTCAGCCAGTCCAATCCTCCAGTAACAGAACTGTCACAGCTAGAGGACTCGTGCTCCACCTCTGCAGATGTTGGAAGGGCTCCTGTGAAAAGAGGCACAGAGAACAGTTTTTCCTTAGCAAACACTGGCAAGTATTCCTGGAGGTGAAAAAGAGTCTGTAATCCTTCCTTTGAGTTGGCCATTGTAGGTGTATGTTTCTTCCAGCAAAAGAATGGTAGTTGCAGGGTCAGTGGTTTTACTGACTTGACGGTACTGCCTGGGGTTAATTCAGGTTCTAGCAGGACAAATGCAATCTGCTAGTGTTTAAATGTTCAGGCAGGTCTCCCCAGAATGAGCATTTATTTTCTCTGATGGCCATCATGACACTTTTTTGGCTTTTCAGTATTTTCCCAACAGCAGGCCAAGGCTGTTCCAGAGGCAAAGCTTCCTGCATGCATTCTCTGCCTGTCTGCTTTGCTCAGAGCTGAGCCAAGCCACGCCAAAGTGCTGCAGGTGCTGACAGACGTTTCAGAGGAAAATTCTCTGGCTCTCTTTGGAAACCTTCAGACGTCACGGTGCTCAGCAGGAAGCGGTTTTCATCTAGTCTACCTTCTCATTAATGTCTCTAGAAATTCTCGTCCTCCTGCCTTTTTCTTTTCTTGGATACCAAAGTTACAAACTCCATCTTAGAATCACTTTTCTTAGTGCAAGAGGCTTTTTTTGTGGTTTGCAGGGGAAACATGCTGTACTTAAAATAACGTAACACTGAGGTTTGGCTTAGGGTTCCTTTTGATTCTTACATGTTGCTAAATTGTGCTGTACTCTGCTCTTTTCTTTGTCCTGTGTTTAGTTTGTTTTGGGTTTTTTTTTAGCTATCAGATGTTTAGGGTGCTCTCGTTCTAAATAAAGAACCTATGGGAAGCTGTTAGTACAGTTGTAATATAGAAAGGTTAGGGCTGGAAAGGACCTTAATATCATCTGGTTCCTATCATTCTGCCGTAGGCAGGGGACATGTCCCACTAGACCAGGTTGCTCAAGACCCTGTCCTACCGGACGTTGAGCACTGCTAAATCTGAAGTCTCAGCTCCTTTCACCAACAAAAAAGAAACAAAGAAGGAAAAAGTCCATCTGAGGTGCATATGCATCTAACTTTATAGTGAAACACATGTAGGTATCCATTTGTGAAAGATTTCTGTTGTCCATCTGACTGATGGAACATTTTATTTGTTTGCCTACATTCCCTTTGCAATATCATTATCAACTGACAAGTTGCTTTCCATCCCACCCTTTTTCTTGGTCAGTAGGCATTGTGTTTGAGAAACAGGCTATAGAATGTAAAATTACAGGTCTTTCTTTTTTCTTAAGGAGACACAGTGTACAAAGAATTGGAAGCATTTTTTTTTATCATCAGTCTTGGATTTATGCATTGTATGTGCAAAAGATTCAGTGCCACAGATAAAACTTCTCAGAATCACTGTTTCTAGTGATATATAACATGTCTGTGTGCACTGCTGTCTATCTGCCATATTCCAAAAGGAGTGCTTCTACATCTAAGGGAAATCTTTGCATGTAATCCTGACCCCACTGACTCTGACCTGAAAAATATCCTGGTATCTTTTGACAATAAAGTGCTCATTTCCTATGTGTATAATTTTAGGTGCCTGATAGTAAATTTCATGGTCAGATAAGCTCTTCATAGCAATGTGACAGACTCCTCTAGAAAGGTTATCCATTCTTACCAGTATTCATCTCCAAACAGATTATATGCCGTTTAGAAATGCTTCCATCAGTAGATTTCAGAAAGATGAAGAAAACTATAAAAAATAAACCAAGTGAGTCCATTCTTCTCTCATGTTTCAATTCCATAGTCACCATTTTTGCTTCTGCTTGAGTTTATCTTTAGCTTAATGAACTAAAAATCCAATGTAATCCTCAAATATATTTTCTATCCATTGGAAAGCTTTATTATCAAATGGTTGTCTGCAATAAAAACAAGGCTTGTTTTCTGATTCTTTGTTCCTTCATTTTCATCCTCCTTGTCTCTCAGTCCTTTCATTTTTCTTTATTCTATTTGGCTCTTCTGAAGTGGGAATTAGAACAGAGATTTTTCTTACCTTCAAATTACTGATGTTGAACGGGTAGGGTATTAATACTGTGAGGAGCTCAGTGAAGGTAAAGGGTGTGAAGCTTTGTAAAACTCATTATAAGTTGGGTTATGCTTCATATGAGTCTACTTATCATCTGGGTATTTAACAACAGCAAAGTCTGCTTCACAACAAAACCTTATCTAAACCATTCCTACTAAACTCAAAAGATTTAATCAAAACAAACTGAAAAATCACCTACTGTAGGCTTTTTTTTAGATTGTACTATTGTCTTTTTATTTAGTAATCTTTGTTGGGAAGTGATGTAATAGTGATCAACCTTTATAAAAGAGAGAACATGGAAAAGAACATTTGCTGCACTATAAACAGCACAAAAGCTACTTAATAAATGGGAGAACAGTGATGAATAATACTGTTCACCAGTTCTTGGATGGAGTTAGCTTTAAACTGAAATTTCATGATGAAGAGAAAAGCCTCCTCTGCCGGGCAGTATATCAGCAGACCGTCTATCTAAGGAGAAAAGGAGCATCGTTTCAGTGTGCTCTGGATGACTATCTTTGTTATTTAAGAAGTAGTTTAAGAATGTTAAGTAAGCCTGGAGATGTAATTTTATTTTTAGTCTATTTTTTTTTATGAGTTATTCATTTGACTCATATACTCTTCTACTTTTCCCCTTTATTAACACAGCATATTGAATATCCAGCTCATGATTATAGTTTTGAAATACACCGTAGACAACCATAGACATTTTTCTTTTGGAATATGTGTGATAATTTATAGGTGAGACATCTAGAGGTAAATACCTTGGAAACATATATCTATATATTTGTAGTTAAAGTAATATGCTTTAAATTTTTATGCTCATATCATACACATATATTAAGTACATGTATAATGTGAGCAAAAGGATAATGTAACTTTCAATAAAATGGAACTGTAGGTGGGGTCCTTTCTGTTTCTTTTTGCAGCTAATTAGTTTAAATCTTTTAAAGCAGTATGTTTGTCTAGCAGGCCACTTACGCTACTTGATTGACGTCTGCAAGGGACATTTTTCACTCTCTTCTCACTTCATGGAAAAACAAAATAAACTCCAAGATCTCAGGCACGGGTAGATGAGAAGAAAGAAAAATTCCAGCATAGAATCATAGAATCATAGAATAGTTAGGGTTGGAAAGGACATCAAGATCATTCAGTTCCAACCCCTCTGCCATAAGCAGGGACACCTCACACTAAACCATGCCACCCAAGGCTTCGTCCAACCTGGCATCAGACACCGTAGTTTGCATGTTGAGACTAAATGGGCTAGGTAACTTATTCAGCCTGCTTATCAGTCCGTTATGACTATCAGAAATTTTTCTATTCTATTCCAGCTTCTTTAAATCATCATGAGCCAACTCAAAAGTTGCTCTGGATTTTCAGTAGTTGCAATTTGCAATGTTGCAATTGGAATTGGTATAACTGTGCCATACCGTTTGGTTTATCACTTTTCCTGTATTTGCTGCAGGCTGTTTTTATTGTCCTCTTTGTTGGAGTACAAAGCTCCTAATAGCCTCAGAGAGCTAGTGCTGGAGACAGGTTTTAAATTGTACTCCAATTCCATATAGGTTTTTGTTATGGAATTACATTGAGAGTTGCACGAACTACTGTTAAAAAATTGTGTGTGTTTGAGGACAGGTCACAGTCCTTCTAGCTCTGGACTTCATGACGCCAGGAGAAGCTGGAAACCTACACAGTACTTGTGAATGTGAGATTTAGATAGGTTTGAGCTGAAGGATCTGAAAAATATCCCAGGAGCACAGAGCTCTCTACTGTCTGTGGTTTGAGAAGGCTGAAGAGCTCTGTTTATTGCAACAAAGGGCCTGGAATAAATTATGTTTAGTAAATTGGCTCCAGGTTTCCCTGTTTCAGACAGTAGCTATGGAGCAATCTGTTTTATAGGCTTCACTGAATCTGACCAATTGCAGGGAGATGACACTTCATTTCAGGGATGTGATATCATGTATGTGGTGGTTACATCCAGCCCCTTCTCTCTGTCAAGGTGGCAGATCTACACTTTGCCTTCTGGCTGGTCTAACCTGTAGTTCAGTATGAGTTTACAATCCCCACAAGGAGGTCCTAGCAGGATGGAGCCAGGCTTTTCAGCCCCCCACTTCAACATCGTGCCTTCCACCCCCATGAGGGGCAAATAAAAGCTCCTTTTTTCCACTGGGAATACCCATATTTCAGTGAGGTGTATGCATAGCTTCCTTTCCCAGTCAGTCTCTCAGGTGATAATTAACACAGTGCAGATATTTCCTAGCTGAAGCCAAGGTGGGAAAGCAATTTTAGCCTCATTGGTTTTCTTTTCAAGCTCTTTTTCCTCATTTATTTTGGGTCTCTTCACAATGAGGAAGTTTTAGAGTGTGCTGGTGCTTAGCAGAAGTATCAAGGAACTAAAGGAAGCAATAATTTTTCCTCCTCTGACAAAGTTCTTCTTACTTTCGAGAAGAGGAAAAAACGAGGGAGTTAGATTTGCTTTTAGGCTTTATATTTTATTTCTGTTCATGGGTCTGATTACTTCTGAGCATTCTGACTATGGCTGTTTTCAGCAGAGGACACTGATTGACATTACGTATGTTACAGAGAAGAAGGATATTTCCTGAGGATTAATGGCCAGTTAGTTGGTCTGAAGTTCATTAACCTGAGCTAGTCATTAGGCTGCTGGAAAGACTTTGTGTGGAAACTGTGTAGAAGATCATCATAAACTAAAAATATATATGACAATCTGGTCATATTGCAATGAATCTAGGACAAGACGGGGTTGGCTCAAGCTCACAGAACAGCTGTCTCCAGTGTAAACTAACCGCCTTGTGTCAGGAATTAAAGCAAATGTTTTTTTACAGACTATTCAAATAAAAGAGTAAAGTTAAAAACTAAAAAAAATCCCCAAAACCCAACCCCCCAAAAATAACAGAAGAAGAAGAAAGGTTTCCATAAACAAAATAATCCTACATGAAAAAATGAGGTTGTGAGTTATGGCTAAAGAGACCACTTGGTGCTCATCCTCAATTAATTACGCAAATGACAGTGTGTTCAAGCGCACTGTTTTTTTTCTGTAATTGGCATATTTAATCCTGTTTCTTCACTGTGCTTTGCCTCAAGAAAATAAGCCCCAAATCTCTGGTGAGTTCCCTATTGGCTGAAGCCCAGACCCTTAAGCCATGATTTCTCAACATACTTGCAGTGAGTGACTCCCTCTTAATTGCTGATTTTGAATTATGGTTTGTCTCTATCATCCCACTGAAGATGAAGAGGGCTGGTGCCTCTTGACTTAATATTGACTGGTGCCTTTTGTTTTAATATAGTTGTCTTCTTCTTTGCTTCCTTTCTTTTCCCCTTTTTTGCTCCCAAATAAATCTCATTAAGGTGATAAAGTCCTGTAGTAGTCTAGTTGATATCAGGCCTTCATAGTCCAAACACAAATAGATGTATTGGCATGGAAGGAGTGAGGGCCTTCCCTCGCGATCTTATACTCTAATAAAGGGAAAGGAAAGATGAACTAGAGGCATCTCATGTTTGTTTTGTTTTCTTTCCAAGTCATCTCATGAATATGTAGTGAAACTTGTCCAAAAAAAATCAAACAACTAGTGACACTAGTTAATTCGGAAGCTGAATGTGAGCGTTGAGGAAGGGATTCAGAAGACAGAAGCTCAGTGTTCTGCAATAGGAATGATGCTTTTACAAATTGTTTCCTTCTCTTTCTTTCCCTGTCATGCCCTTCCTGCACACTCCCTTGTCTCTTGCTATTGACAGAAGGTCTGGAGGCTCAGAGAGCTCCAGCTTCGTCTGAGAGAGGTTTGCTCTGGCAGAGAGAACTGAAGGGGTCTTCTTTCCAGTCCCTTCATGCCAGGAAGAATGTACAGCCTGCATCATGAGGTGCTAAATTGATTCTGGATGCCTCTGCAGCTCACAGAGGTGCTTTGGCAACAGTGCTGCAGTGAGTATAAGTGCTAGCCTGCTGGAGAGGCTCAAGGGCTGTGCTCTGTGATATGACTCTCCTAGGCTCACAAGGAGCCTTTCCCTTTATGTCCATGCAAGAGCTGGCTTATGTGGGTATTAGGATTACTCTTTTAATCAGTCTGTTTCAGTACCTTTCAGAAAAGAATTTTCATGGCAAGTCATGAGCCATTAATCTTACCACTAACCATAACATTTCCTTACTCCATGATTTACAGCAATGCTCAAACACTGACATTTGTCATTTCACTAACTGTCTCCCTTGACCTCTGGTATCATGCACTTGCAGGGGGGATGATCTGGTCTTGCAGATATTTTCATATCCTGATCTCGATGATTTATTAACCATCAAATTCTGCCTTCAGAACTCAGGATGCCATTTGAAATAATTTTAATATGCAAAAGTGGAGTTATTGGGCAAAAGGGATCTCTTACAACTGGGTACGAACAAGACACCAGGACTGCTGTTGCTGCTTTGTGTTCAACTACTGTGGTGGCTGTGTGACCTTGAGGAAGTAGGTTCACTGCAGTTTTATGACTCTGTTTTTGCATAGGGAATATAAGGACAGTGATAATTACATTCATTTGTAAAACACTTTAAGATTTATAGAATATGAATGACTGTTAGTAAGTGAAAAGTGTTGCAAAGCTGGCTTAGTTACACACTGTGCTAATGAAGTCCCATATCAGCCTGTTGACCCCAGTGTGAACCACTCATTAAAGTTTATAGGACATTTTGGTGGCTGAATTGAGGCAGTTATTCTGTTGGAAATATCATCCTGAAAGTGCATTTAAATCCATCAGCTGCATTGACTTTTTTCTCTTTTAAAACTAAACACAACTTCTTCTTTTATCCAATTTTCTTAGTTTATTTATGAAAGCTTATGATGGGTATGTACTCACTGTTAGCTCAGCTTGTACACCCATGATATCTGAGATATTACAGTTTATTCTAGTCATAGCATAAACATACAATAGCTGTTGTACTGAGATAAAGACAGAGCTATAAAGCATTAAGATACCCAATGAAGCAGTATGAACTAACAAGTTTCATGGTCACCTTTTAATGGCAAATGCTCTTTTTATGGGTAGTGCATTAATTTAATTTCTGCTTAAACTTTACCTATGCTAGATGTGTTTGAGAGATTTATGTGTTTTTCCAACCTCAAATTGTGTAAGTTTAGTATTAAAGATATTTACAACATTTTGATTTATACTAGAGGAAATTACTTTTTTAGCAAATATACTAAAGATAGGTCTGGCTTGTTTTCAGAATTATTGTTTATATAACAGTGCAAAAAAATCTACAGATGTTTTCTTTTCTCTTCCAGATTAAATTTGGATTGTTTGAAAAGTGGTGAGATATTTCACCATAGTGCAAAAGAAGATACAGAAGAAGAGAGCAGAATGAGAGCTTTCCAAGTACCACATGCCTGCATCCTGTTATCTTTAGTGATGCTGTTCCTTCCAGTCACTGGAACATCAAAACAAAATATCCCAAGACTTAAGCTTTCCTATAAAGGTAAACTTTCGGGTAGTTTCTCTGATTCCACCACTTTTGTTTTGATGTGATATTGCCAGCAATTGATTTTTATTATTAACTAGGAAAGTGAAACACTGTCCCTAAAGTTCCCAGAAACACATGATAGGAGCCTTAAAAATAGATGAATTCTTCCTAAGGACACAATTAAATTATCTTTTTTGGATGGAGGGGTACATGTTTGTGAAATAAAACTGGGGTTGTAAAACATTATTTCAGTTTGCTCCAAGAGGATATGAATATACTATATGTAGATGAGGCAGGAGTCATTGCCTAAACATTGGCTTCTAGTGCTACTTGAAACACTGGAAGCATTCCCATGTGGTTAGTGGGTATGATGTGGAGTGTGGAGTACACCCACACCTTTCTAGAACATCAGGGAAAGTTGAGAGAGCTGCCCAAGTGTTTCAAATGGCACTGACATTTTACTGTTGTAATTCCTTTATCACTAAGTTGGTATGTGAAATTCTTGAAATGTTGTTTTCTTTCTTCGTCCATCTTTGGATCACAAAAGCATGCTTTTCTGAGGAATTTCTTAACCTCCTGTGAACTTCTTGTTGAGAATGTTACTGGCTGAGGTTTAAATACAGATGTATTTATGTATTGGTGGACAACTTTTTATAGAAATCAAATTTCTTTTTGCTTTGAGTGTACAGCTCACTTTCACAGTTTTTACAAGGCACATAGATACATGACTGATATTGTATTGTTTTGTTAAAGGAAATGATGTCCACTTTAGTTATGTCAGCACCCCATCCGGCAGCTAATTCTGCTCTCAGTTTTTCAAACTTAGGTTTTTCTATGCTGTGGAGAATTACACTCAGGGTGGTACGATGGGACAGGAGGCTGTAAAACCTTCATCAGTGGTTATATGTTTATCATGAGTTTAACACATACAGGGATTTATTGTGTAAGCACAAGGATATACTATTTAGATTCGTGTGCCACTGTGTGTACTATTCTGCTGTGTGTGTATGTATGTGTTTTAATGTGTTTGTGTGAGAGAGATTCAGAGGAAGAGAGATTAAGGGATCTTGACAACATTTTTATAAATTCAGGAAACGGTTGCACTCACTTAAGCCAATGAATACAGAAACCAAACAACCTGACATGAGTTATGAAAGTTAGCAATAAAACCCTCCTTACATATAGCCAGGCTTTTCACAGCTAGGCCTTTTGAGATAATTCCCAATAGCAGCATATACCATATGGTAGTGCCATTTATTGTGGATTTGACATTCACAATTAGTGAATTCCTCTCAACTTCAAAAGCATATAGCCTTTGGCAAAATCCTGATGAATGCAGTTGGCAGGTAAGGAGGGGGAGAGAGAAAAATTATTGAGGTCAGCTCAGGGAAAAAAGAAATCACTGAAATCTTACTTTAAAATAGTGGTAGAGACCTGCTGGGAGCAGTTGGGAAAATGCCTGAGCTCGTTTAAAAAGACAATGAGTGGATGATTGATATGTAGGCCCTGACTCAAACTTTTATTAGCAGCTTTATAAACCTTTCAGTTTGGCTTGAGGAATATAGTTTCCTATCCAGACTTATCCACCTATATCCCTGTAGGGGGAAAAAAATCAACAGCAGATACAAAATGGCACATAAATCTTAATTTGGAGAGCTGTGATGGAACTGAAAAGCCAAAGGAAAGAGAATATCAGACTTTATTATACCTTCTCTTGCCTTTTTTTCAGGGAAGGGGGGGAAACATATGACTGTTTTTCCTTTTTTACAGACAACAAGAAAAAAGTTACTGCTTTGTTTTCACACTTTTGCATTGTAAATGGTGCAGGTAGTGCTTGTCATAATGAAATCATATTTTTGTTGCTGATAACAGTGCAACAGAAGTCACAACTAATACAGTTGTCAGAATTAAGCTTACCTCCCCTCCTCCCACACCAGGTGTCCCAGCCAAAATAACTTCAGTGTTTCTGAGAATAAGGTGTAGGAGAAATGAACTGTCTTGCCAGTTCCCATAAAATTGTTACAGTCATATCACTGACAAGTCCTGACATCTCCATTCTTTGGAATTAGGACTTGAAATACCATGAGTAGGGTAATAGGGGGCCCTTTTCCATATTTATGGAAAACTGACCAAAATTGGCCACATGAGGCAGGTCTGAACACTTGGTCACACATATATGTTCATTTGGCTCCTGAAGATGTTGTCTTTGAAGGGAAAGTTTCGTCCCCTTCAAAGTGCGATGTGTTTATGGGGTGGCGTAGCATCATCTTCCCAGAACAGCTGAGCATTTACTCAGGCAGGAGAGCTGGAAGCAAGCAGGACTTTGCCCTGCAGTTACTTCATCTCACAGCTGCAGCCCAGCACACCTCAGCTGAGGGCTAGGAGACTGCTCCAGAGAGTGCTCCAGACATGCCCAGAGAGTAGGGAGAAGAAAAGGAATGTCAAGTGACAAATGCTGTCTCTCTTCTGGGTAGTAGTCTTTCCCAATGTATTGACAGGTACATCTATACAGATTTTTTGTGTGTTTCCAGGTTTTACTTTATAGTGAGAGGCAGAGAATAACCAGACATAAAGATTGATTGTCCTGTAGGAAAAGATAACAAACATCAAACTTTTCCAATTTGTGACTATCCTAGATTTTCCCGTAAAAGTGCGAACTTCTAATTGCAGATTTAAGCCTGTTGCTCCACTTTACTTGGACACTTTTCATGGACATGTTAGAAGCAATCTGTGCACTCAAATAATACATTTATTTGAAGTGTGCACCCTGTTTTCTTGTTTGTGGGGCATGACCCAGACAAGGTTTGGACGTTGTTACTAGTGACATATCCACATTGACGTCCACAGATTTATATCATTCCTATACAGGAATGCAGCCATGCGCCAGAAGCAAGCCACACTTTCTCTGACCAGTGGTGATTTGGTCAGAAGACCAGGATCCTGCATTGTGACAGATCACATAGGAAAAAGCAAGATGAAGGCAAATTTTGGCTTATAAAACAGGGTTTACTTAACACTGTTAAAAACAAATATGGCAGTAATTTAAATGTAATAAACACAAACATTATTCTCAGCTGATTATTTCTCCTTCACATTGAATGAATTAAGATACAGTCTCACTCCCACTAAAGTCATACGAAGAGTTTTGCTACTGGAGTAAATTGAAGCAGGATCAGGTTTCCACTCCTCACTTTTTTCATCTTAAATACGTAAACTAAAGACGTGATTCTTTCTCTCTGTTGAAGGATGACAGTGCTAAATCATCAGCTCCACATGGAAATTAGCCACGTTTAAGGATTGTTTAGCTTCACGCAGTGTTTTGCACACATGATCTTCTTTCCCCTAAGAGCGATCCATTCTTACAGCATGGTGAAAAAGCAAGCAGAGGATAACATTTTGGTGCCAGGAATTCTTCTGAAAACTTGACTGGATTAGTATATTTCCTTAATGTTCTAAAAATGATCCTTTGAGCATGCTACTTTCCAATGTCAAGCATCCTGTTTTCTAAATGATTTTTGCTTTAAACCTGTTTCATTTTATAACTGATGAGATGCTTAACTGTTGCATCAGAGCAGTTAGTTTGTTCTGTTTCAGTAAAGCTGGCTTGTTTCCGTGTCATGCATCATTTAATTATGCATATAAATTATAGTTACAATTGTATAGCTCCATGAGACTCATTTAAACTGTCTGTGACACTGTGGTAATCCCACTACTCTGATGAGGGTGTTGCACAGCTATGAATGGTTGGAACGTGGTAAACTACTGATGTACAAAAAAGCATAGAAATGAGCTTGCATTTCATCAGCTGTGCTTGCCCTACAGGAAGAGGAAGAAAAGTCAGTAAATAACGTGCTTTTGTGGTAATATCAGCAGCTGTAATTCTGAATGTTTATAAAAATCAAGGAAAATGTGCTGAGTGAGGAAGTGCTGCTTTTTTTGAATCCCTTGTTTGTTGTTTTCTTCATTTTTGATGATTTCTGATTTCTCAGAAAAATCTATCTGATATTGCTTAGTCGAGTAACATAAAATATTTATATGAGTTAAGATCCCAGCTTTAGATGATTGTCTAGTTATTAGATAGATTTTTGCCTGTTTTCTCTCAAAAAGGCTTTCTGGAGACAGAGAACATTGAGACTTACAATCCACCCTAGGTTAAAGATGGATGGGCCTTTGCTGTCCATTTGAAGAAAGACTCTTGTGTATGCTATTGACTAAGTATAAACTTGAAGGCATTTGTTACATTTTAGTAACGGGAAAACCAGCAAGTTTCTTACAGACATTTTTTTCCCTTTTTAAACTAGTGAACTTGGAGGTCAAATCCAACTATATGTTGCATTTTCTGTCATATAATTATCATATATATAATGTCCTGGA
Organism: Loriculus beryllinus; assembly: GCA_039877255.1. NCBI lineage: Eukaryota > Metazoa > Chordata > Aves > Psittaciformes > Psittacidae > Loriculus > Loriculus beryllinus. The sequence continues at coordinate 54,910 of JBCJKH010051587.1, forward strand.
GGGCAGCCTCCCGTCAGTGACATCAACAGTTTACATAGCAGTTGAACTAAGAATAACCTTAGAGAACTGACCCGTATCAACCTCTTAACAGTGTAAACAGCCTGTGGCTCACAACAGTTGTCTTTTTTTCTTGATCACAAAAGGGCCTCAATTGGATAAATAAAAGAATTGTGTTCACAAAATACCAAACTATTCTGCTAAATGTTCACTTGATTAAATCTCAGAAGATGAGAGAAAAAAACAAAGACTTTGTTTTTTTCTTTCTTGGCAAGACTTTGGGAAGAGTGATTGGTCCCTTGTAAAAAGTAGGATGAGACAACATGAGAAAACTGCTTGCCTAGAATAAGAATGTGGGGAAGATATATGACCAGTGGCATCAGCTTCGAAGAGGGTACTTTCAAAAATATTTGTCTAATTGCACTTTACTAAAGACATTTGTAAAGCAAATCCAATTCACAGTAGTTTCAAAGATTGCAACCTTGTTCTTTTTCTTTGCACTAATTTGAGGGCATGATCTTCTTGACGTCAGTGCATGTCTAGCAGTGGACACCTGTGGCTGCAGCGAAGGTCCTCGAGTCACATCCTATTTCCCTTTCCTCCCTCCCCATTTCTGCTGTTCCATTTATAGACTAGTTCCTCACAGAAGGGCTGAGCGGTGCAGGGGAGGTCTGTTCTATAATCAAAGTCAGAGATAAATGCACAGAGATGGCAGAAAGAGACAGAGACAAAATTTCCTTTATCATGCCAGAGCTGTATCAGAGAAGTCAGAGGGATTGGCTCACTGTGGTTAAACAGAGACATTTAGACAAGTGTGGGAGTGACAAAGGTACCCTTTTTCCCACTATTTTGAGACAAAGGGCTTCTCCTTTGTGATCTAAACCTTGTCTATCACCGAGAAGTGTTCTGGGTTGTGGCACAGAGTTTGATGGCTAAGAGGTTACTGTAGGCACTGAAACTTTATGTTCAGCTTATCTGGCAGCTTTGGGACAGCTTTGCAACTCCCTCTGCATCATCCATCCACCCTGGATGTCTTTGATAAATAGTTCTCACTATATGTGTAACACAACAGCATTCTGTAACACCCACTGGTGCCCCAAAATGGATAATAAATATAAACATTAATAATTTAAAAAAATCACCCCCTTCAATATTAAATAATAGATTATATGCTTAGGATTGACAGGAGGTAATAATGATGTTGCACATAACTACTTTTTGAAGACACACATCTCTGATATCTCTTGCCCTATAATTTTTAGTTAGTATGGTCCTATCACAATGTTGCCTAAGTCTACAATGCAGATGTTGGGTGCACCTGCACATCTGTATGTTGGGCTCTGAATGTGACAGAAGTTGCAAGACTAACTCCAACATATAATGGAATTAATGCAGCTATTCTGTTACTTCATAAGAGCTTATCTCCTGTCAACATCAGAAAGTGTATCTGATGATTATATTTCACTTTGCCATAGGAGATTATTGTGCTAGTCCAAGCTATTATAATGTGAATTGAGTTTATTTTCCTTGTTTGAAGAGGTCCTTTGCTATTGCCAGTACAAAATTATTTTTAAAACGTACCTTCGCATTAGCCAATTGAGTTACCTTGCTACACTTGATTATTTTTAATCAAATAAAATTATATCTGGAAACCTGGAAAAAATCTTTGGAGTTTCCTGAAAATGGTCTTTCTCTACATTTAAACCACATTTTCTTAGAGAATGTCCATACTATGCAGCTACCCCAAATAATGACTTAACAGTATTTCCCTATAGTATTGTATCTCTGTACTGCACTTCTGCAGCAATGTAGAGCAGGGCTATTAGTTTTTCCCATGTGAACTCAACGAGCAGTCAGGATGGTAGAAATAGCTAAAGTATTAATGTCCCCACTGTCATTATAAAAGTTCTCGTTCCTCATTCAGAGCATGGGAAAGAAAGATTATCTGACCCATGTCAGAGAGGGAACCCCCCTGCGGGGACAGGAACAAGCAGTTACATGTGGGGAGAACAAGCAGGAACCTCCTAAAGCGGGTTTGCTGCCAGCAGCGGAAATATCTGTTCCACTGGCAGGTAAATCTGCTTGCAGAGGTTCTGCCCTTTGCCTCCTTTCCTGTGCAGACAGTTCTCCCATCACAGTCCCTGCAGCCCTGCCAAATGCTGCCTTTGCTGCCTGGGAAGTAGGTCATGCTGGTGAGCTGGTTATTGTTTCCCAGACCTGGTTTCACCTCTTTTACTGTATCTGCTGTGCCCATCTGGACCTGGCTTGGTTGAGTTGAGAAACCAGAAGAGCTTTTTGAAGCCAGTTATGAGAAACTTCGTTGCCCTCAGAGGAGCTGTGGGAAGGGTGTTCAAGGACCATCTGCACTTAAGAGATCTTACAGGCTCTCTCAGACATGGTTTCACACCAGCTGAGCCAACATAACAATGTGCAGCTTCTGGAAGGAGGACATCTCCCTCCCTGCCCCATTTTCCCCAAAATATACATATCCACTTCTTTCCTCCCTTATCTGCTCCCAGATGCACGGGTCTGCCCTTTCTGTTGCACCAGTTCCAGCTCTCATCAGACTCTTTGGCAAGAGCATGAGCTGTTAGTAGTTAGGAGTCAATCTTTGTATCTCATTTAGGTATACATCCTGCCAATATAGCTTGTGAGGACTCTGGTCCCATACTTAAAGAGAAGAATGGCCACCATGGCTTCTTGGTAGACATTCTGGTGTAGATCCTCAGATGATAAAATTTTTACAGGTCCCAGTGGTTAAACTGAGGGCCTGGCTCCAAGTTTTGATGCAAAAGCAAATGGGATATGTGTCTGGAGCATGCAGACGGAGGGAAAGGGTGGGATGTACACCTTTTAAATATTTCGATAAAAATCTGTGTTGGTCATGGAAATTGGTTATAACTGGTGTATAGGATCTGATTACACTAGTGTAGAAACTGCAAATAGTTTTCAATAATAGCAATGATAGGCAACAAATCTGGATTTTTCTTGAAAACAGAGGCACTAATGAAGTAACTAAGACAGTAAATCTGTTTGGTATTAACTCTCATTTGCACTGTCAACTCACCTTCTTCAGGAATAGCTTATGCTGTCAGTATCTTTCCCAAGTCTGTTAGTGTCAATATTAATGTGTCTTTCAGGCCTATGCCATCTCACACTTACTTCAACAGTTGCTCATGGCACTGCAGTGCAAGGTCTCTTATCTTTTAGCATGAAAGCTTTGTCTACTTTGTTGTGAATGTTATGCTTATTAGGAAGCTGATAAATACGTTTGAACTTTGTGACAAAAAAAGTTGAAGTATTATTAAGATATATGACCATTTTAAAACTGATGTCTTTCATATATAACAGCTGTAGGGTCAGTGGAGCAAGTACTAGTGTCAGATGCACAATCTGAGTAAGCGGGTCTGAATAAAGTGAGTCAGAGTCTCAAAAGAATCTGTCAGCACCTATCTGTAGTGTCAGAGCAGCTGCCGAACCAAATCCAAGTTTCTGTAGCCAATTATACCTCAGATTTATTTGAGAAAACTCTTTGCAGGTTTAAATCCCAGACTCTGAAATCCACACCAAAGTTCTCATTTGTTCCAAGTGTGAAAGAGTACACTTACTTCCTAATGCTGGAATTTCATTGACAAAGCAAAAGCTGACCAAGGATTTAAAAATGCGCCATGTACAGCTGCTACTTGATAATGTGGGTGGAAGAAATAGCACAACCTGCTGTTGTTTTAGCTGGCCACAGATATATAAGCTAAAAGTTATAGCAAAAAGCTCCTCTTTCTGTCCTCAGGATGCTGTGTGCATCTCCAGAGAATATCATGTTCTCAGAAGTTTCTCTGAAGATGCAGTTAGTCGAAAACTGCAGGTACAGGTGCTTGAAAACAGTTTAGCCATTTTTGCATCATTCTAAGCAAAGTCAAGCTCAAAATGACAGGCTGGTGCTATTTTGAAGGCAAGTGCAATATAATGACAGTAATTTGTTTTGAAAGGAGTGATAGCACTGCGTATAATTTTATGAACCATACTTTGATGAAGAGCTATGTGCCTTAAAGTGCTTAATATGATCACTATGTTACATTTTTAACACCTGGATGTACTTGCAAAGTGCATATCTCTACCCTAACAGTAAAGAATTTCTTCCTTATATCCAATCTAAACCTCCCCTGTTTAAATTTTAAGCCATTACCCCTTGTTCTGTCACTACAGTCCCTAATGAAGAGTCCATCCACAGCATCCCTATAGGCCCCCTTCAGATACTGGAAGGCTGCTATCAGAATAGTTTTAGGAATAGGTAAGTGTATAAGTCATCTCCCTCAGAACAGGGCAGAGGTTTTGTCAGCTGCTTAGAACTCGGGTCACTGAAAGCTGTATCTTCATATATCTTCATATATCTTCCTTCCTTATAAGGAAAATGTCTTATACTCTTAGAGAGCAATATCCTCTCACTGTTGGAATACTTTGAAGGAAATTTGAACCAAGGTTGAAGTGGAAGAAAACAGATTTCAGTTAAATCATTCAGATTATTTGCCCATTACGCTGATGACCTGTGAGAAATCATAGAATCATAGAATAGTTAGGGTTGGAAAGGACCTTAAGATGATCTAGTTCCAACCCCCCTGCCAGGGACAGGGACACCTCACACTAAACCTCTCCTTCTCAAGGGAAGGGAGAAAAGGTACGTTTGGTCGTGACAATTGAAATGGATGAAGTAGACATGATGAATCCATTGTTTGTTTGTTCAAGCCTTTCATTTAAAGAGGAGCTCTGGTACTATTGAAGTCTGTCAATGTTCCAGGCGCTCTTAATGGACAGGTATGTATAATGAGATGCCAGCGATTATCTATACATTACCAAAGTTCATATGCTTGCCAATCATTTTTATTGAATTACATTTGTCATGCATATTCTTTAAATATCCACAGTATTACTTGGAAGAAAAAGTGATTTAATTTTGCCTTGGAAACAACAGTGAGTTTGCTTACTTTGGCAACTTTGCAAGAAAGATAAACTACTTAAGAAAAGGGAACCTGTGCAAATCCACACTCTTAGGTCTTCTTCAGAAAAACAGATGTTTCACTCAATACATTTTCAGTTTTGCTGTCTAAAGTTAATTGTTTGGTTTGGCTCTGTGAAGTTTGTGAATTGGGCCTTCGCATTTTTTCAGTAATAACATGAGGTCACAAAGCAGCTTTTAGTCATCTCAGCAGTAATAACACTTTACAGGTTATTTGTGCAGCTGTTTTCACTATTTGAATTTATTTGCAGCTAAAACACAACTAAAATACACTTCTACAAACATAAGCAAGAATTGTTTAGTTCATACTTTATCTGGGTGCATTTTTGGAGGTAAGCAACTGCCTATTTTGTTACACATTATTACCGGTTTTGCACGTTTAAGAAACATTGAGTCACACAAAGATAGGACTGTAGATTGTTTATAACCCTGGCTCAGAAATAGATGAACTAAATAATCTCCGGTACTCTCAATTCCTATCTTGCAGAAGCATGTCTTTTCACATGAGCACTACTTATAAAAGAAAATCAGACCTTACAGCATGAGGCTGGTTCTTCTTTTCTCTCTCCTTTTTTTCTTCTTTATGGGTGGAGTAGCTCTATGAAAATAAGATGATCTGTCCCTTCTTGATGAACAGTGTAAAAATTCACAATTCTGTGTCAAGAGAGCTATTGCTTAGTTACTATTGTCTGTAATAAAGGTTTGAGGAGCATCATGCATAAATTGAGCTACTTTAATTATTTATGATTTTTCTGGGTTGTAAAATGGTGGTGTATTTGACTTTTATCAGAAAAGTGTTTGCAAATAGAGATGTGGGAAATGTTAAGTTTGCTGATTGCTGAGCAGGCAAATGTGAAAATGCCCTGAAATGCCTGTGGAAGACTGTTCTTGAATTTTGGAGTATTCTTTGGAAAAGTTCTCTTTTCAATGTCAACTTCCTTGACTGTAATATCCTTCTGGTGAACGGTTACATCCTAAAAGAGGAACATAACAGCTTAACTCCAAAATGGTGTATAAAGGTGGTTTGGGGGGCTACTCAGAAAGAGAACCAAGATTTTGACGCAATATTGTGAAAGCAAAGAATCATATTTTCTCTGTTCCCAGTAATGCATAGGCTTTTGGAGAGGCTCTGCTTTTTTTCATGAAGGTAGACTTGGCAATCCTGGGGTAACTGTTGGACTTAATCTTAAAGGTCTTTTCCAATCTAGCTGATTCTATGATTCTATGAATATGACAGTTTACTCCAGGCCAAATAAAATTCTTTGTATAGCAATGAGAGCCATGTGACATGCAGAATAAATCACACAATCAATCATTGTCCATGGTGAGATGCAGCTAAACAAAATACAGCTTGCTTCTTGAAGTGTGTTATAGAGACTAGTAGTAGACTGGAGCTATTCTCTTTGGTTTTGTACAAATACATCTGGGATCATGTGGATCTTTTAAGCTCTGAATACTTTAGGAATCAAGTAAATTTCTGTATTTTTGCTGTACAGGCATTCCTTATCTCAAAAGTTTAATTGAGGTTTCACACAATACCCATGTAAATTGTCACAGGTATTTTCCAGTACATGAAAGGACTTGCTCCCATCCAGAGGAAAATGATGTGACGTCTGTTTTTTTACTGCATCTGAAAATTACAGTATTATGTATATACAGCCTTTAAATTCAGAGTCATTCAAAGGTGTCATTAGATGTAGATGTTTCAAAACAGGTTGAGAAGTTCCCTTTCTGCTGCTCTTGGCATGGCCTATCATTACAAAAATACCAGTGATCGGCCACAAAGGCAATTCTGAGTCTCGACCGATCAGTTCCGGATTGCTGCATACGACCACCACATATGTGACTTGAGGCTAAGAAGTCTAAAAGTGCTGTATAAATGTAAAGACATATTATCAGAACAGAGTGACAGTTTCTCATTCAAAACATTTATGCCATGGCTCTGCTGCTGGAGGTTAATGATCTTACTGTTGTGAGCCAAGTCCACTGAGATACTTTTCTAAATGAGTAAAAGTCACTATTCCAGCTTCCACCACTCAGCAGTGAAATATTAACCTAGAAAGGGAGTTTGCTGAATATTCATTTAGTTGCCAGACTGGAAAAAAAAAAGTATTTAATTTTCAGTAAACCAGCAGATACGCACTGTAAATTTAGCGCTAAACATATATTCATGAAAAACCATACCTGTCACTAAGCTTTGTTTCTGTGCATTGTGAGAATGCTCTTTCTATATTAGCCTGGTTACAGAGATGCAGTAATTCAAATCAACAGCTTTCTCTAAGCTTGAAAACCATTGGGCAAATGTGCTTTTCATAGCAATTTTGTCTAGTGTTATATCCGTGGTGATATTAAATATACATCACTGAAGGACAATTTCAATCCATAAAATTGGACTGTTTTCCTTCTCTGGAGTAAGAACAATTGTTTATTTAATCTGTAATTTAATCAATTCTCTGTTAATATTTACTTGACAATTTTTATTAGATCATGTTTCAGTTTTAATCTTACCAGTGGCTGTGTTCAGGGTCTTTTTTCCAAGCTCTTCTCAATAGTTAGTAAATAACTGACCAAACCTGATTCTTCACCACTTTGCAGCTTGTGTTGACATTTCAGTCAGTAAGGAATCGATGTTCAATGCTGTCATTTCAATCTGGAACATTTTACAAGTGTTTTCCTTATGATGCAGTGAAACAGATGACTGTACAAGGCACCAGCCAGGACTCGTTCCCACTTGGCCACTTCAGTCATGAGACAGCTTTTTCCTTCACTGTTGTTGCTGTCCTAGGTGGCTCTTTACTGAGAAATACAAGAAGTGTTAAGCACCATATGACAAATGTCCATTTGGGATGGTCATTACAGGGATTATTCCTTCTGAATAAAAAGGAAATCACAAGTGGAGAGCAAACTTGATCATCATCTCCTTTTAGGTATGTGGGGAATTACGTCTACATATTTTTGGCGACCAACACACTTGCAGAGGTCCATGGACTGCATTACTCTAAGCAGTGAAAGTGGTTTAGAGCATTTGCACAAGCATATCATTTATCCTTACTTGGATCAAATTCCTGTAGCTGGAGAGGAGAAGGAATTTTCCCTCATATTCTGTGTCTTACTCATGTCCCACGGGTAAGCACTGTGATATGATTGGAAGCTTGTCATCAGAAGAGATTTAAAAGTAACAGGGTGATTCGGATTGTTGAAATACAGTAGCCCGTGAAATTCATGAATCTTTCCTGTTTATTAGTGTTAATGACATGAATGACTATTAGATATTGTGATCCTGTATTCCTCATCTTCCCTCCATCCTATGTACTAACTGGGACACAGAACTGTTAAATAGGGATTTAATATAGAGTGCAGAATTTATAAGGCATTTGTTATATATAATAAATCAGATAATCTAGTAATGCAGCCAGCTCTTATGTCATGGGTGGAGAAGAAAAAGACATTTGCTCAGAAATTATGTGCTCCAGCAGTGCTCATCTGTACTTTAGAAATTAGCTGAAAAGAATTTTGAGTAGTCCCTGGGAGCTAAAAACTCCTGTGATCAGCACCAGAGAACCTTTTCCTAGTAAACAGCTCCGTCACAACCACTAACAAGGATTTTCAGTCACTAGAAAAAAACAAGGGAGGAGGTTTCTACAGAGAATGACATCTAATGAAGAAACATCTACATCACACACAAAAAATGAATAGAGTTTCACTAGAAGTGGCTGTGCTATAAGAGAGAACCCAGTAAAGACAAGGGTCAGGAGGAACAGATCTTTATTTCTTTTTGGGTGATAGCAAACTAGTGGAGTGAGCAAAGCTTCAGATGTTCTGTGTTCTGAGGGTATTTCTTTTTCCTTTTAAAATTTGTATTTACTTATTACACTGGCTTGGCTGTTCTTCAGCTAGGTTGCTCATCAGCCAGCTCTAGTGTAAAAAGTAGTTTGGATGGGACTTTGGTTACCATGATACTATAATAACCTTAAGTTGTTCTGAAGTGATCTTGCTGTTAATTAATAAGCAGTGTTACTACTTTAGGAAAAATCCCCTGATGTTACCTTCAGAAAAGACATGTGAGAAGGGGCAGTGCTGGTGTAAGGTAATGTAGTGCTTAATGTAGTATTTGATTTTTTCAATGTGGAGTAAGATTTAATTTCAAAGTACTGCCAAATAAATCTCACCTAGGGGAATAGGAGCTGCAATGCAAGACAATTTGTTTTCAGACTGTACTGTAACAACATTCAGCAGCGAGCCAGACAAAACCACATGAGCTTAAATAAAACTGACTGAGCCAAAAAATAATTGTCATGATTATATGCCAGGTAGTCAGATTAATAATGATAAAATAATTTTTTCTCCCATGGTGTTGTTTGTTAGCCAGCAATAGGGCTTAATTTTTGCTTTGCCTGTCATGTGCTTTGAGAGAGACCTTGAATAAATAAGGTTTTGTTTGCTTTGGGGTTGTTTTGGTTTGTTTTTTTTTTTTTTTTTTTTTTTTTTTCAATTTCCTTCAGGAGTTTCCCTGCAAAAGGCCAACCCCTGTTTTTACCAAAATGAGGAACCGTAAACCACCTGTGCTGTAATTCTGG